>BOPP01000111.1:4065446-4093290 GCA_017312745.1 Gryllus bimaculatus | reverse complement strand
TATATATATATATATATATATATATATATATATTCTTCCAAGAACGATTGTACCCATTCTTTACCCAACAGTGTACAGTAGTCGTGCGCAACTCTGATTTAATTAGATGTATTACGTTAATGAACAGTAAATCTGTTTTGTGACGTATGGAGAAGAAGTACATTCTGTCGCGTTTTCTTGAGCTCTGGAATAATATATCTCTGATATTACTGCATTCGGCGATGTGATTTACACTATTTGCTGTGTCGTTCGTAATGATAACCATTGACAAAAGCGGCATAAAAATATATAGGTAGGTACTAATCACGATTTAAGACCTATGAAAATTAACAATACTCGGAATGCGCGAATTATTGTTTTTAGGATAACTAAAACCAGTGGCGGACAGTAGGTTGCAAATTAGAAGGGGCGGCTTGTGAGATCGACAATCATATTCATTCATTCTCTTCAGAATAATCCTTGAACGAAGGTAAACTATATCATGCAGTGTAGTAAAACCGATTTGCAAAGAATGGTATCTTAATCTTTGTATAAGCTAACTTTTACGCGGATAACGGAAAATGCAAGTGTGCTCTCGAAAACAATTTGTTTCTCTGAATTTGTTAACAAAACAGTTAAGTATTTTCTCCGGGCTCCTTCATCCAGCTCCACCATGAGTTCATTTATAAATAGAGGAATCGGCAAGTGTGCACTGGGGAAAAGTGCTTAAATTACGAATATTTTGATGTCTGATTCGATTAAAGTGGCCGTATTAAAACTCTCCTGTTATAGGACCGGTGCGCAAAATTCGCTCGTGGCAGGTGACCTTGTCTCGGCAATGGCGGAGAGACCCTTTTTTTAAATAATTATTTTTTTTATGTTTAGAGAGCATACATAGATCATTACTTTTAATGCACTTTACATACTATGTTGTGAAGGCTTACATTCTAATTTACCTAAAAATAAACTACATACTAATTTGGGTGAAAAAATATTTTGCAGACACCTCTAAAACAATATATTTCGAAAAATTTGACTAGGAATGCATGGTATAGATATCTATTTTTAATTCTGGTTCTGTGAGAAGGAGTTTTCCGGAAGTTGGCTAGGTGAGGAATTTGAGGTATTGAATGATAGAACTGGGTGGAGAGAAACGTTATATGGTGATGTATGGAGTCCATTTGGAATTCTTTGTGGAGTTGTGTTTGTAACAAACCAAGGAGCATTTGTGATAGTTCTACGAAACTGATTCTGGATTATTTGAAGCTTGTTAAGGTTTGTTTTTGCTGCAAAGATCCATACTGGACAGACGTATAGGAGGAGTGGTCGAATGATGGTTTTGTAGATGGCTATGGCTGTTGGGAATGGGCGGTGGGAAGATCGTTTAATGATGGGTTTTAGTTGATGTCGCTTATTTTTTGCTTGTTGTATTTTACTACTGATGTGTTGGCTCCATTTCAGTTTAGTGTCTATATGAAGCCTGAGATATTTTACAGTTCTATTTGGGGGTAGCCAGTTAATGGGTTCATTATTTATTGTGAGCGGTGCTGTATATGGTCTTAAAGTGAATATTTTGAGTTGTTTTTGTAGGATTAAGTTTGATTTTTAAATATGTTGCTCAACTGTCTAAGAGATTGAGATACAATTGTAGAGAGTTTCTGATATGTTCTAGCGAATCTCCGGCTAGTAACATTGCCGTATCATCCGCGAATTGGTAGAGGCCTTTAGTTGGAAGGGGAGATAAGGAGATGTCTGGAAAGGATACGCATTTTCTCCCGCGATAGTGGCCGAATATTAAGTGTCGGCATAGTCGTAAATATTCTAAATTTCTCAAAAATATTATGTAACTTGGGGTAATATGCATATAAGTAAACTTGTCTTTTCACGCTCGTTATCGTGGATAACAGATACATGTAGGATTACTTAATTGGATTGTTGGTGAAGTAGATACCTTTTTATTATGATAAATAAATAAAGATATTGTCAGGTATCAATATTTTAATTCAAGTTGACTTAAAATATTGATACCTGACAATATCTTTATTTATCATGTAGGATTACATTTAAAAAATCAGTGTTAAATGAATATTTCTTAGATTTAAATAGCTATAGCTAATATGAATCTTATGTGACACTCGCATACGTTCGTTTTAAGTACGGAGAGAGAGAGAGAGAGAGAGAGAGAGAGAGAGAGAGAGAGAGAGAGAGAGAGAGAGAGTGAGAGTAATTCCAAGAGAAAAAACCAAAGGGTTTATTTATCGTGACTTAGAGGGGAAGAAGACATCTATTGGATTGAATGGTAATTAGATTGTAGTCGTGTGGCTTTCGGCTCTCGGGCTTATGTACATAGGTTATAAATTATGTGACTTGTCTAATATAATATAAAAAAAGGGTAGGAATCTCATTTGTTCTACTTTGTTAATCTATTATTCAATCAACTGCTTAGTTACCTATAATCCGGACTTTTTCTCTATTCACTTATCAATTAGTCTGCTGTTGTTTGTACACGCCTATAAGTTTCTTTACGTACAAGCTACTCTATCCTTTTGTGCTTGCGGGTTATCGGCCTTTTATGTGAGCTATACTGTTTTCAGAAAAAGGCGTTCCTCAAAGCCGCCTCAATATATTAAAGTTGGAAATGCGTGAGAAAATAGTCATATCAATACCTCAATTCATAGTACACTTTGCAAATCTTAATAATTAACATCCGTGCCTTAGCACCAGCATTAAATTACAAAGGCATCACCTGAAATAGGGATGATAAAAGTCGCACAACCAAGCACCAATTGCAGAGATGCGTATGCGTCGCACAGGTGCTCGGGAGAATAGTGGGTTCATTTTAAGATTTGCATGAATGACGTGATCTCTTGCACGCATGCCAGAAAATGTTTGCACCTGCCTCTGTCTGCTTGTGGTTTGCGAGGTGCCCCACAATTAATCTCATTGACTGAGTGGGCACGCACCAATCACTGTGCGTCTGCTATTCTGAAACAGTTCATACTACGCAATTCGGTGCCTTCCCTGTGGTGGCATTGTCTCAATATGCAGCACCCTGTTTTACGTAAAACTATTTTCTAAATTTCTTAATTTCTTTCTTTACATTTTTAGGATTAGCACGCCAGCAATTTCCAGCACCCTCATTTTGCCTATAACTATCTACTAAATTTCTTAGGTTTCTTTATTAGCGTTTTTAGGTTTAGCACGCCATAGACGTTAGCACAACAGCACCAGCATCACAGTTGCAGACACTCTAAAAACAAAATTAAACATTTGCATTTGCAATTGTTAAAAATTCAGAGTTTTCATTGACCTCATTTTAAGATAAAGGTTTAAAGAACAAAATGTCATTAAAGAAAAAATTATATTCTCAGTATTGTAGTTTTGCAATGATATTTTTGTTGCAAATTTCGAAAATACAGAGAGTTTACAGAAAGTGGGACCGGCACCATATATAAAAGAGTACTTTGCTGTAATCGAGAAAAATTAATGAAGAAGTGGAACTCTTTGCGAGAAAATAATTGTTTGAAAATTGCCTATTTTCACGCAAAATTACCGGAGAACTACTCGAATAATTTAATTTTCCAACAATTGTGCATTATCTTATTTAAAGATGTTTTTGAAGAATGTATTTTATTAAGGAAAAATCTCTCTTTAATATTGTAGTTCTAGGAAGTCGCCGAAAGAATTTTGAACATTTGCGATTTCCAAAAACTTAAAGTCAACAAAAATGGGACCTGCTCCATTTTACTCTCACTTTGCTCTATCGCAGAATAAAACCATCCAAAAATTTGGAGCTTTTTTGAGAATTTTTTTAACGTTTTAATTTTTTTAATAGTTTCTGACTACACTACATGTTAGATGGAGAAATTTATTACTCATAGCAATAAGATTTATCCATTTTCTGTCGAAAAATTGCCGCTGTCCCTTCCAGATTTAAAATACTTTCTCTTTAATTAAGTACGTAATAGGTGAGGAAGTTAAAAAAGATAATGTTTTAGAAGTGTTTGTTAGTAATACGGGTTACAATGTGTATTTTAAGGGGGGACATAAAAGTCATTATACGTAAATCAATATACGTAAATCATTATACGCAAGTAAATTTCCACGAAGAAAACTTATATATGTATGAATACTCTTGCTATATCTATTTCCGTCTAGGAAAAATCTCAATACTTATAAGCACCTTTTGGAATGACACTAAGCAAAATAAATAACATAGTGTTTATGTTCAATTAATTGTACAAGGATAATCTAATAATAAATCTCATAAAAAATATTTAAGGAAGAAGCTCAAAAGACAATTAGACATCATCTTTTTCAAGGTTTTGCGTAATAATTGAGGCGTCGCACGCAAGGGGGGAGCCCATAGGACTTCAGTCTCCTCAGAAGCCGGTACATAATCAGAAATATAGTTCTTAGTAATTTTCTATAGAAACGAAAGTCATTCAATATCTCAATTGAATATATTAGAAATAACTATAAATAAACAAATATATTATAAATTCAGCAAGGATTAAAAATTGATTAAAAGTAAACAATGAGCCGACTGGACAACATTTACAGCCCCCTCTCCCAAGAAAAATCCTGATTACGCCATTGGAAATAGTTGAGGCATGTGAATAATCTTATTCGCGGAGGCAGCAGAAATATTGTGAAATTTCTTATTGATAAGTAAAATTTACGAAATAATATTTCATAAACATATTTAATTAGCCAGAGATGATTTTTCTCCACTTCCAAAGGCCAAGTAGCGGTGCCATGGTTAGGCTGACACCTCGTGTTACTCAATTGCAGTCGCCACTTTTGCGAGAGAACGTAGGCCACGCAACTCTGAAAGACTGGATACTTAAATTTATTTGGAGAAGATTATTTTGTTTCATTCGATCAGTTTTTGAGTAATTGAAAAGTAATTGCACAGGAATGCTAGTAAATTAATTAAAGAAAACAAATAACAAATGTAAATGCAGTTATTCTTCGCGATACGGGCAGTAATACACTATGTGATCAAAAGTATTTGGACACATAGCTGAAAATGGCTTAGCAGTTCGTGGCGCCCTCTATCGTCACGAATGCCGGAATTTAATAGGGTGTTGTCTCATCCTTAGCCTTGATGACAGCTTCGACTCTCTCGGGCAAACTTTCAATCAGGTGCGGGAAAGTGTCTTGGGAATAGCAATAGAATAATTCTTCACGGAGTGCTGCACTGAGGAGAGGTATCGATGTAGGTCGTTGAAGTCTGCCACGAAGTCGGCGATCCAAAACATCCCAAAGGTTTTCCATAGAATTCAAGTCGGAACTTTGTGCAGGCCAATCTATTACAGGGATGTTATTGTCGTGTAACCACTCCATCACAGGCCGTGCAGTATGAACAGGTGCTCGATCGTGTTAAAAGATGCAACCGCCATCCCCGAATTGCTCTTAAGGGGTGCAAGCCCCCTCCATGAAAAACACGAGCACACCATAACACCACTTTGGACGAGTCCGGATTCTTTTGATCACATTGTGTATGATATGCAACTACTAAAATGGCAATAAGAAATACGACAATAAATGTTACATTTTTATGTCTCTTCGACATACTGCAGTAATATATGCATTCTCTGTAAGTAGTACAAGAAAAGCTAGGGTGGTTTCCATCTAACAATGAATAAATGTGTGGAGGCGGAGAATCTGTAGAGAGAGAACTTGAAGCGGGGAGCTCGGGTTTCCGCCTCTCTAAAAGGGTCTAGTTCACTCTCGCAACTGAACTCCACCGACAATACTTCGATTACAACATTAAGTCGTTTCAAGGTCACGAGCTAGCAGAAGAAGGAGACACTGTCATCCAATCGCGAGCTTTGTTACGACTTTTGTTTTTTTATTGAAGCTCTCGAGTGAATGATACTGTGCTTCTCTCTTTTCAGCTTGTGGCCTTGAAAGAACTTACTGTTTTAATCGAAGTATATACTAGTCTTGCGTGGCAAGCGTGGCACAATGGGAGTCGACCTCTCTTCTGCAAAGCTCAACATAGATTGCAAGGCGAGCTGTATGTTGATCTGCTCTCATATAAAACTCTGCCTACCCAGATAACTAAAAAGGAAACCTTTGGAGAACCACTGAAGGTGAGGAAGCGTCCCTTCTAGGGTTGGACGATTATTAAATAATCATCCGATTATATATAATTAATCATCCGATTATATATAATTAATCATCCGATTATATTTAATTAATCGACGCTTTTATATTAGATTAATATGCATCGATTAATTGTTCCGAATCAATCGATTAAACTTGTATGATCGATTAATTTTTCACGTTTTAAATAATGCGTAAAATCGTGAATTTTAATTTTGTAAATTAATTAATCGTTTAGTAGCTTTTTAAGTGTTTAGTAGATTTGTAGAAGCACTGTGCAATATAATTAATAATATTTGTTTATTCTATGTTTAAATAATATTCATTCCACACACGTACTCATGAAAAACGACCGTGACTCAGTTTAAAATGAAAAATTGTCGTAGAATTTCTCTACAATAATAGCCCACAAGATAAAAGTTTGGAATAAGCTAAGCTAGTATATTTTTTTAGAGAAACAGCAATACCCATTATTGTAACCTAACGATATACTTGTATACTTGGTTTAGGATGACTCTAGGAAAACTGGTAATTCTCTTTCTTATTCCATACTGAATATAATACCATCACTAAAATATTAGAACATACATAGTGACTTTTCATTGTATTAGTTTTACTATCATGAAATCAATTGCGTATGTTTGTCTCTATTATACAGTTGGAGAGAGATAAACAGACGAGGAAATTCGTTACTAAAATCAAAAGTAACGATATATTTTCATATTTTACTAGTCTTGCACATTAATATTTTTATTAAAATAATCGAGCTAAAAACGGAAAAAAATAATCGATGTGTACATTAATCGGTGTAAAAATAATTTCAATTTTTCGATTAATCATATAAAAGAATAGATTGTTGTACTAATTGCGTTTAAATCGCCCATCCCTTTTCCCTTCAGAAACGCTAGAAAAATTTGGCTCGGTTAGGTGATGTCAGGTTAAAACAGTAAATGTTTAATATTATAAAACAATATAACAACAAATATCAGAAAATATTGAATTAATAGAGAGGGCACTATACTGCCAAAAAGGGTTCCAGTGGGACACCAGAGCGTCAGTGGTGTGTTCATAATTTGATTGCGGATCCGTATCGCAAAGTGTGTGTCAAGAAAACTTGCGCGTATAGTACCTGATTGTCCGATCGCTAGGCAAGCGTGAGCTCATAAATGCGAAGGGTTGAAATTGTGGTAAGTGATGCTACACAGCCAATACAGCCGAGTACCTAGGCGGTGTAGTCATTATGTTGTCGGGGGTCAACAGTCATCATTAATGATTGGGAGATTTCGGTGAGGATCCGTTTCATGAAGTTATATTTCCCTATTTTGGCTGTAGCAAATTCTTCAATAAGTGAATCATAATTATCTTAATGATTCTCATACCTCCCCATGTCTTTTTGCTGATCTTGCCAAGAATCAAGTACCTAAATGTGAGATTGCATTTTAAAGATGTTAAAATATTTCTTACAAAATATCATTATTGGTTTGAAAAATTAAAATTTTTAAATTCAGATTATATTTTTTTAATTGCACATAGAACTACTGATTTCTTATGAAAATAAGTGTAGCTCTGATGTTCCATCAAAAATTTTTCAATTTTATTTCCATTTTGCAATTTGCACACTCTATCATGATATTCAGGCATTGCAAGTTTTGTGTCTAGAAAGATTTAAAGAGATTTTACCGAAAGCTTATAAAAATTTATTGGTCTCACTTTGCGCACAGGTCACTTTTATGTCAGGATAGTTTTATGCCATAAAACACGTGTGATGAAATTGTCATTTGATGATTTCACTGAATATTTTGCAATGGAGAGAGCAAGGGAAAACACTTTCAGGTACCTACTATTTTTAAAACAGTTCATGAACAAATATACAGAAAGAATGTTGTAAATGTATTGTTCAATTAAGTTATATTGCATTTTATTAAAATGTGTTGAGTAAAAAATGGGGAAAGGAAGTGTCTCACATTATTTCTAGCCTAGGACATCTAAGGTTAATCTATTAGTGGGAGCACTAGCTTGTCATTGGCTAGGGCATAGGCTTGCCTTGTCATAGCCATCATATACATTGTCATCGTAGCCAAACATGTGACCGAACACAGCAAAGCCCGTCTGCCCCCACCCGCAACCCAGGGCACAGGGATCATAAATTTTGATCAAATAAAAAGTGACTTTCTGTATCATCTGACAAGCTAAAAATCAGGCTCTGCAAGAGGAGGATTAGAAGTTTTTCATTCCATAAAGGATGAAAGCTAGGCAAACCATTTCCATACTCGTACAATAAAATGCTTGCTGCATTATAATGTGAAACAATATGCTTATGGATTATCCTTGTATAATACTGACTTGTTCTCAAAGTCGTATTTTCGATCAATTTTTTTAAAAATATCTGTAGTTTTTTATCACATCATTAATCATCATCAGTATCACACCATTTCTGTACTTTTAAAGATTAATGTAATGCTTTGTCATGTGTTTATTGGTTATATAACATTCTATTTCAAAGCAAAAATGTTCCAGAAGAAATGTTTATTTTGAAAATATTGTAGTCTTAGTAAATTAATTGTTGGCTTGGCAAGGTTCACTCTCAAATGCCACTGAAATGTACACAGAACATAATACATTAAATCCATATAATTTGTTGTGTTGGTGGCTTGTTGAGCTATGCTTCTCATTCTGCACAAGGACATTGCTATGTTATAAAGTCATCATAAACATTTCCTAATGCATCAGAATTTAGCCATAAATAGCAAAAATATTAGTATTGTTAGATTAATTATTAATTTACTGTGTGATATAATCAATTTTATTTATAGTTAATGTTGTGAAATAAAGTAGCACAAATACTCATGGAAATTTCGAGGTATATATGAGATGTAATATGTACAGAAAATTCCAGTGGTATTGACATGCAGGTTTGGATTCTCACACCTTTTTCTTTTTTTTCCCCAGATAATATTTAAAAATTGACTTAAATTAATCTTTTTGTATCATTTTCACACATACTACTAAACAGTTACGCAAATAACATGTCTATACAATTACAGAAGTCACTTAGGCGAAATGAAATAAATTTATTCAAAGAAATTATTTTATTAGAAATTTCTGTCAGTTGATAGAGAAAATTGAGAAACCCTTACACAGATTTAAATGTACTATGACACAATAAAATAGTCATATTTTTTATGTAAATGTAGAACTCACAATAAAGTAAATATTTACCGAGGCAAACTGAAACATTTTTAAAAATACTTCTCCCAAATTCCATTGTCCCATCTGGCACAAAATAGTTTGTTCAAGTTCAATATAAAATATTATTTCTTCATATTTACCTTAACATATATTACATAAATTTCACTTTTATTACTCCAATTTAGTTTTCTAGGGACATATTTTTCTATTCAAAATTACTCATTTCTTTTGATAGTGATTGATGTTTTATATTGTAATTATAAAACAAAATCTTTCAGAAACTATTCTGCAATATTTTTCATGCTACATCTATGTAGCTATTGTAGTAGGTTTTGCGAGACGTTTAATGAAATATTACTGTCTTTCATTTCTGGTATACTCTTATTAGGAAGTAATCTTAGAATAACTTGCCTTGCTGGATGTTTCAACTATGTTTCATATACCTCTTACTTCACACTATCATTAGTAGAAATGGAAATTGTTATTAACTTATAGTTCATGTTGATGCTGTATAGTGCATGTAGCATGATGTATCTACTATTTTTATTGTATTCATTTTCTAGCATGTTTGAACATTAATTATGTGCCAGTCCCATTGTCCAGATCCCTTTGCTGTTTTACAATTCTCAATAAAATACCAAATTTGCAAGTGCATTATAAAGTGGCAATTTTCAGAGAACATTCCATTCTAAGTAGTTATCCTTTGTTCAGCATTGTTTATTTCTGTGAGTCAGCTGCTTGAAACTGCTAATCTTGGCATGCAGAGGTGTTGGAAGTGTTTAACAAAGGAGAAGGAACCTTCCTTCACACACCACGTAAGTACATATTAGAGAACTGGAGACCAATTACATCCTCTAAAAACTTGTTTGTACCCTGAAAAAAATCAAATTGTAAAATACCTAGTATTCAATTGCTGCATCAACCATTACCTGAGACAATGCTTTTTGTTTGTTGGCCAGGTATTAAAAGTTAAAACATCATCCATTAGAAAAAAATATTTGCTTAAATCATGTATCGTTGTTCAGTGTCCCCACACTATCAAAATGGAAATAATTATTTTATTTAATAATTCATCATTAAACAATATTATTACCTATTTCAAAAATATTTATTGATTAATTCATTATGTTTTTTGTGGTTTTTAAATTTTTCCTTAAACTACTCTAGGCTAAGAATTAGTTTAAATTCAAGAAAGTGTCTTGTCTGATAGAAATTGTAAGTATAAGAGTACAGTATATGTTAGAAAGAGTAACTTGTTAACCATTTAACCAAAGTCATGTTACTAAAGTTGCCTTCCTTTCCCTTCACTAAAAGACTTCCAACATCTCTGTTAGCATGTTCTTTTCCCTAAGTATAAAATTATTATTTTATATATATTGTCACCTCGTTACAAATAACTTACTGATTGATTAAGAGATTTTTATTCCTTTGGAAACAAATTAAGTTAGGTACTTATTTATTTAAAGTAGTAGGTCTTCATAATGTTAGAACTTGAATTGAAATTGAAATTAATCAAAAAAATATCCCAGAAATTAAAGTGTTTTTCAGAGAGAATCATGAAAAAACTAGAATGAGTTTAGTAGATTAACACAGTGAATTCAATTTACCTCCAGTTAGCTTTATTTAAATGTATAAGAAAACAAACCTGGGGCTTTTGCACAACAGTTTTCTTTACATTGGTCATGTTTACATAACTTGAAACCTTTTTAATAAAATTATTCTTTTGCGTAATAATGAGTTTCATGTAAAATTTAATCATTCCATTAAAACATTGGAAACTGGATTTTGCACCAGAATGAATAGTAGACAATTAAAAAAAATATTTTTTTCGGAAATGAAGATAAATGATGCCGATAACAATGTTTTAAGAACTTCTGCAGAAATTTAATACATCAGTTATGCTCTGAAGACAGCAAATATCAAGAAAAGAGACATTCACTTAAGCTAACAATAAATAATTTAAAACAAAAGACAGTTCACATTTCTCATACAAAAAAATGAAAATATGAGGGATGGTATTCAAAGTGAACCCACATTTAAAAAAGTATGGAATATCATGTTTTTATATGTTTCAATCGGTAACTTAATCAATTAAAAATTATGGTTCTATTGCAAGTAGCAGTGCCCAGATGTTCATGGCCTAAAAATGCATTAATAACCCAAAATCTATATGATAATGCCCAAAAATATCCTGAAATGTATCTTCGTTGAGTCGGTCCATTGAGATGCTACATCCACGCCGTAATTGCATGCAATGAACGGGTCCCAAGTATTCTGCTGAGGGCACACTATGATCCAATTAGAAAACAAGTGTTTTCAAAATGAGATGAAATACAGTAGAACCCCGTTGTAAGATACACCTGGGAATATTGATTTTTGTCATTTATAGGCGGAATCGTTTGTTGGTAGGAAATGCATAACAGAAGCATACGAATGGGCAGGGGGAAAGGGGTTTCAGTGGACCTCCAGATCCGATTTTTAAAAGAAATATTTGTTTATGTAAGGAGTTACATTTTTTTCTTTTTTAACTTTTATTATGAGAACCTTGGTGATAGTTTCAATAATCAATACCGTCGCCACGCGCAATGGCTGCGTGTAAACTCTGATGTACTTTCACAGCTAGACCTGTCCATAAACACGTTGATATTGTGGTGATTCGTGTGAACATTTCCGAGTCATCGGGTGCCGGGGTAGGGCGCCAGGCTACGAGTCGGAGATAAGTGTTCAGATACTCACCTGGACCTCGTACTTACCTCGCCACAGGTTGTCAATCTCCAGTTACGGTGACCAGGATGTAACTCGCGTAGCGGCAGATGCAGAGACTTTTTCAGAGGGGGGGCTTCTCTAGGTCTGATCCACATGAATTTATGGTGTGTTCGTTGTTTTTTGACTATGGGAATATTAACGCATTTCCTTTAACTGTGTGAGCAACTAGCACACACATACATTTATTTAATTACAAACTTACGGCCCTCCTCCTCCTCTTCTTCTTCTTCTTCTGCTTCTTCTTCTTCTGCCGCACGTTCCCTCTTCACGCGAGTATTTTTTCGTCTTTCGAGTTTTCCGTTTTTGTTTCTGCTTCCTTTTCCAGTTTGTTTTCAATCTCTTCCTAAGTGCTCATCTCTCTAGTGTTTCTATTAGTTGGTTTAATGGGAAATTCTACTGGGATCCAGCTTCCTTAGAGGCTAATCTCCCTGCGCGGAAGCAACTTTCTAGAATATCTTGGAAATGTGATTGGGCAATGATGACGTCATCTGATTCAGGGTCAGAAACTTTTCCGAAATGCGTAGCTGTGTTTGTCGCGAGCCTGTAGGCCGGGTGGCTGTCAAAAGGGTTGTGATTATTACCTGGTGAGTTTGAAATAACTCGAGGTCTTCTGCAGGCACATTGACGCCAGGGGACTCAGGGCGGAGAGTGTTCGGGTTGGGGGATGACCTCGACCGTTCTCTATTTTATTAATACGTTATTACTAGATATTTCCTCCGATACGGAGCTCGATATTCACTGCATAACTTACCTGAATCGAGAGGATCGTTGTGTTGAGGGAACTATGAAAACAGTTGAATGTTGCTCTGTTCTTATATGTTTTCTTACGGAGGGAATTATGGGAGAGAAATATGAAATGACAAACCGAGTCAAGTTAACTACTAGTTAATTAGTTAATCTAAATAATTAAAATTACGTAAAAAATAAAATCATGTATGGACCATGGCCGTTAAAAGGGTTCTAATTGTCGCCACACGATCATTAGAGCCCTTATAACGCCCTTGGTGCACAAATAACTATTATGTGTGGGGAGGGTTTCAGATGCCAAAATGGTCACCTACAAGCCGAACTAATTGTGGTTCGCGTGGGAACGCCGTGGGCGCCCATTGCCAAGTAGCAATGCGATTCGTCAAACTATCTTATTTTACGAGGGTAAGTCAATAAGTATCTGCAATCATTTTTTTTTTTTAATTTTATCTCGGCACGAGTACACAATTTTATCGATATAATTTTTCAACATAGTCACCCTGTTTTTCAATGCACTTGGTCCACGGTTGCACAAGCTTTGCGATACCATCTGAAAAAGAGGTTGTTGGTTGTGCAGCAAATCACGTATGCACTGCTTCCTTCATCTGCTGATCAGAGCTCAATCGACAACCTCTCAAAGCGCTTTAAGAGAATGAAACGATAGTCATCCGACGGCGCAAGATCGGGATTGTACCCAGAATGCTCCAACACTCGACTCTCACGTGATTACGCTTGTCATCTGTTTTGAAATCCATCTCGAACAGAGTTTGTGAAAGTTAAGCCTGTTACGCATGATTCCATTTGCAGAGTCATGTCTAATGTGCATATGATTTGCCCCTTCATCGACAGTCACTCGTCTGTTTTCAGTATCAAGTGCGCAGAGCCTATCTAAAAACAATTAGAGCGAAATTGCAGATACTTACTGACTTACCTACGTAGTATGTAGCTGTGCAAGTTGTGCAATCGGAGAAACACAGTGAATATCGAACTAGAGTTTGGAAATAAGGACATAGCAAACTGTGATTCCAAAGAAATGACTACAGGTATAGAAAGAATACGTTCAGAATATATGTGCCCTTGCTATCTATGACTCAAATCCGGAAAGTATTGCAACACAGATATGCAGAAAAAAGTATAATCATATTGCTAAATAGTCTATTATTTGTTCTTAAATATTAAAAAAACCTTCAATTACTTTACAATTTATTTTGCTATATGAGAATACACAATACAATTTATTTTGGTATTCAAAAACACATTAAATATGTGACGTGATATTATTTTCTACATGTACAAGACAACACTTTAAATTTGCGATGTGAATGTATTGCGTATTTTATCCTTTTAAATAAAATATGAAATTCTGTCTAAAATAAAATGGGGTCATAGAGCAACTAATTGTAACAAAATTAAAGTATTGCCCTCTACCTTCTACTATTTAGAGGTTTCGAAAATACAAAAAAGGGAAATGAAGCGGGGATACAGACACTGCTCCGTTTCAGTTCTGGCATGGTTCTCAGATATGAAATATAGGTATAATGAAAATAATATTATTAAATAATATCGATAAACATAAAACTATACTTAAATTTATGAGTTTCTGTTGAATGTAGCCCCCTTACAGCATTTTGTGACGCACCCATCACTTTATTATCCACCTAATCACGTACTCATTTTTTACCTCTTATAGTAATAACTGTAAAAGTTCTTCACATACGATTAAATCAAAAGCACTTGTCTTTGAAGCACTTGTCTTATTGCCTATTTATACGCTAGTACCTGTTTTGCCACTCACAGTGGTGAGCTAATTTAACTTGGTATTTCACAAATACTGTCAGTACATCGCAAATACAGACCAGAATAGTCGCTCAACATTAATGCCATTTTTCAGCACCCTGCAAACAGCTATTGCCAGTTGCACGGAGTGCCAGTGCTGTCTAGGTGCTGGCAGTCCCAATAATATCTCAAGTGGTACGCCAGTACTTGGCAAAATTGGCAACGCGTAAATCAGGTTTATGGATGGGTAGGAATTCTGAAGTTCAAGAAAACGTGCAGATTATATTTCTTCCCCATTCGTCACGTATTTTTTTCTGAGTTTTACGATAAATAAATGAATCAAACAAATTCGTAAACAGGGAAACTACGAATATATTTTCGCCTTCATCATAACAATTTCTGGAAAGGTATTTCCGCAAATGATATTTTCTCTTATACAGACATTCTGAAGGGTGTTTGAGAGTAAAATCAATGTCATCCGGTTTGTCATGAGGGAAAAGTAGTCATTCGTCTTCTGATTTATTTGGAAAAAAAATTCCTCTGAAAACAAGATGTCTAATATATGCGGGACACACTTATAGGAGATTCTTTTACATACGGAAAGAAAATAACAATAATTTGTACATTGAGACTCGGGATAAACAATATTGTATCACTTCTTAGCGGGTTCTCTTATAAGGAGATTCTACTGTATGACCATTGGAAGATCTAAATATTTTTAAAATGGCAGAAATATGACGAAAGTCCAGAATTGATCATATTAATATAAAATCAAAAAAAATAATTAAAATATTCAAATTAAACGATTTTTATGTAACATGAAAATAACTAAATTTGGATGTAATAGCTAAATAAATATTAAGTTTCAAGTTTAAATGAACAAAATAATAAGAGGTCATGAACATCGGGTCCTATCCAACATTTAGTAGTTATAAGATCAATAACAATCCCTGATTTCATTTGTTAGTTTTACAGCTGCTATTATTGGGTAGGTTAATATTCCTTATTTCCAAAGAAATCTTGAAGTGATAAACAAATTTACTTTATTAATTTATTTATATATTTATTTATATATTTATTTATGTATTTTATTTATTTATTTATTTTTCGAATTGATACAGGGATAGGTAATTTTTTCTTACGGTGAAAAAAGTCCTCAGGAGGAATTGCAATTTCTGGAAAATGTAAATAATTAAGCTATTAGAAATATATGAATATTATTGTAGTAAAACATTTTCAAATCACTTGTGACTATTAATATAACTAACATTTCTTCAAAGCTTTATTGTTGATATAAAGCAAATTTATTGTTTTTGATGAGGCAGAATGAAGAGTGAAACAACGCAGGGCTAGAAGGTTTTAACACCAAACGATTAACTTGAATGTACAATAGTTACACATGCTTCTTTTGTGGTAGTGAACAGAAAGTAAGACGAGAACACAGGATACGTAATAAGCACTACTTGACCACTATACATAAAAAGTTCCAACACTACCCTTCGAGTCGGTTGTCCAAGAAGATTATTCAACCACATCCATTCATGTTTAAGCTTAGGGAAGCAGGAAATCAGCAGCTTCCTTTACTGTCTGCACATTTAGAAGACGAAACTCCTTCTTCTTCGGCACATTTCATAGGAAAAGGTTGTAAACATCGACATGCTTGGTTATTGCGTGATATATTGCATTCTTGGTCAATATCCACCCACGTTTAACACTAAAAATGGTCAAAGCGGTCAAATCCTGAAAACCATCTCAGACATATGACTTCTTCATATCCTCTTGTTAAGTCATACACTGTCTCTCGTGTAAACAAGGCATTGTTTTCGTGAATCCCAGGAGATTGGTCAGCGTCAACGAATAACCAGAGTGGGACCTCCTGTTCTTGGTACAGTCAGCATTAATATATCTCATAAACGGGTCTGGATTTGATCAATAATTTAGTACCACATGAATTCATCCCTTGAGAAAACGCAAAAGCTGTTCGCTCTCTGTCATTGATGGGCATTAAAACAATTGTTAAAGCGCCTCAAATAACTTGTAGCAAATAGTGACTGAACGGCTGTTAGGCGAAAGGCCCCCATAATTTTTCGGCAAGAAAACTTGCAGTCATCAGGAGTCGTTTTCCAATGTACAACTCGGATCCTATTGAAGTAATACTGCATTGCAGTCTTTCATGCCGAGCTGCGATTAAGGCTTTTGAAAGTAGCCTCGCTGACCTAACATCCCTTGTTATTTTAATTGCATGAACGTCAATCCTAAGAAGCACGTGACAATTCTAGCCTCTCAATGTTTAAATTGACCGCTAGTCACCAGGTGAGTTCAGATGACATCTTGTTACGTTGATATTTTAACGTGTCTCCAACATAATCACAATGTCGTGTTCTCAACGCTTGATATTGGGCAGCTATTACAACTGTTTCTGATTCTGGCTTCATTCTTCCCCTTTTAAGCCACATAAATGATTGATCTATATTCATCTGCAACTTGTCCATTCTTTTTAGATATTATTCATGGAGCGGTTTGTCTCACCATAATTTCTTTAATTTTATTTGTGTCTCACATTTCATATTAAGTAGTATAGAAAGTTCAGTGTATGTGTTATTCTGCGAGTCTTGCATAGTTTTCTTCACAATGCTTCTTGCTACACTATCAATGACTTTCTTTCCCATTCTTCGGTCGAAATTAATGACCAAACTCATTAGTGGGTCATCTTGATGACTGGTTACATATTTTTCCCTCCCCACTATTTGTATTGTGCCAATAGGTTTTAATTTGTCTGAGGTCTCTTCCTAATCCATTACGTGACACGTAAATCTATGCTCCAGGGTGGGCACATGATGCATCGCAAGCAGTGTTCTGTTTTTTCGATCATAATTCGAAAGTCTTGCTTTATTATTATTATTATTATTATTATTATTATTATTATTATTATTATTATTATTTAATTATTTCTCACTGAATCCGAAACATTTATTACAATCTCGGCAGGTCCTGGGTAGCCTTGTTTTTATCATTGTGTTCCAGAATTTTGTCTTAGCAACATTACCAAAAGGTTTCTAGAAGTACAGAAAAGCAAAACGTGTTGGTAAATTGAATTCTTTCCTTTTCTGTAATAGTTACGAACAGAAGAATATATTGTCAGTGTTATCTGCCTTTTCAAAACTCATTTTCTCCTTCCCATATATGATTCGTGCGGTTTCACAATCACTTAGTAGCATTATTACGCGTCTTTTCCCTGCACTACGCGTGAATTTAGCATAGATCTAGTATACATGAATCGCGAACACTGAGTGTATGTGCTCTTTACAACATAGTTATCGGAATCGTCTGGTACGCGAGCGCAGTTTAACACAAATGTATTCGCGAACACTAAGCGCTGAAACTTGGGTATAAGTGGAAGTTTTAAGCACGATAGAAATGAATGCTTTATTCTGAGACAATATGGCTTAGAGAAAATCTTCGTTCACACATCCAAGTTGTAAGCCTCCGTTCAGAATGAATAGTTTTGACGCAGCTCTTTACATACGTTCACCTGGCCGGGCGTCGACGGCATCACTGTGTGAAGCTGCAGTCGCCCGCTGCCGGGTGCAATGGATGCTTGACCGTTCAGGAGACACCGCGTCCTCGTCATTGTTTCCAATGTTTCTGTCGACATGCACCGATGAACCGGGTTACGGCCGATATAAGCACTATTTTTAGAATCTTTTACTTAGAGACGCTTCTTCAAGAGTAACTTTGTTTTTATTTGTAAGGCAAATTGTTTGTGGCACTGAAGGCATAAAATAGAACTATTAAAATATTCCGTTAAAGAGAAAGTCCCAAAAAGAGTTACATTGGAAACACTATTAATGATTTGCTGTTGTTCATCATTTTTATTTACGAAATTAAGCATCATTGAAATAACAAATGAGGACACGGATAAAAAATGGGGTGTCACGTGTACATGACTTCACATACAGATTTTTATGGGATGGCGCCGTAGTTATAAAAAGTACACTCTTGAATTAAGGCTGAGCTTTCATAGAGCGGCTCTGGTGTTTCTGAGGTAGGCAATCGGTGATTCACAGGAATTAGGAGTACATCATTACAAACGTTTTACTTCTTCCATGCTTATTTTCACATGCAGCCCTCACTGCACCCATGTATATGTATTACCTTATTATCAAAGTGGTGCCATAAATCTCGTGCTTCCCTCGGAAGGATTTTTCAGATACATTCTGTGTATTATATTATATATAAGAAACAAATCATAAATTAGGAAAATATTTTTAAGAATCATACTATCTTATACGAGTTTACACTTTTCGTTTTATTTCTATTTGGTAGATAGGCAGAGTCTATCAGATATATTACAAGGCTTTACAATTATAAAACACGCACTTATTTCTTCAATTGCACGGGTCTGTGTGGGAGACAGTTGTAAAAATATTATCATTTTGTTAAAGACGAAAACGACTAAGATTTTCTGAGTCGTCCGGCATTCTCTTCTACTATCTACTCAATAAAATTATCGCGATTTCTGGTAGTTACAAGCTGAAGCAACGGTCATTGGTCCTCAAAGGACGTATATTTTCTGTATAGAGAATGATTGAGCATCATGTTATTTTGTATTTTTGAACGTTAAATACAATGTCTCAGAGGTGTACTGAGTTATTATTTCGTCCGGATTCCACTGTTCAGCCCATTCCCGTTTCTCTACATTGCCTGCATGTCCGAGACCTGTAGTTTTACTGCCGCTTTCTGCAAATGTTGTACTATATTTTGTGTATACATATACTGGTGAGATATGAAACGTGGTATTTAACTATGTAAAATTTCATGAATGAAATGTAGAATGTAGGTAAATTTTGGAACTGTTGCGAAGTGAAAGTTCAAATGTGAAATAAAATGTTAATCGTTTCTCGGAATAAATGTTCGTGGGAATTTCGGCGACAAACAATATGGCCATCGTATCGAAGAACATTCTGGGTAGAAATGCGTATTACATGTGTCGAAATGAGACAACAATATAATTTATTACGCTTCCACTTAATATTTTATTTATAATAATGCTATAACAGTTTGAATCCTACAAAAACCATATTACAGGATTTATAGTTTTCATACATAACCATGAAAAGTTTTGGAGAATAAATGGGAAAGAATGAACATAGTAGAAGTTAACGGTGAATCAAGCAAGGCCAACTGTTAATTGATTTTGAATAACAATTAAATTTGATTCGTCTTTATTCTAGTGGAACTAATTATTTATAATTCGGAACTAATAATAAAAATTGATATCGGCCAAAACATAAAGTAAAAATTCTTTCCTTACATGACATGTCGGGTATCCGAATCTCAGCCAAAGGGCACACATGAAGGATGCGTGTGCCACTAGATAAGAGCTGTCGGAATGTAACTTTTAGCGGCTCACTGCTTGCACTTAGCCTTGCCGCGAGCTCGTTAGCCGTCGGGAGGGCGAGGAGCGGGTGGAGCGGGAAGGAGCGGGGAGGGGCAGGACGCCACTGGACGCCGCCGCCACCGCCCCCTGTGCAGGAGCAGCTCGCCCGCGAGAAGCAGGTGAGCGGCCGAGTGCAGCTGCAGGTATTCTACCACGATGAGAAGCAGGAACTAGTGGTGTCGGTGCTGGCCGCCGATGACCTGGCTTCGCGCGAGGATACCGGCTATGGAACCCTCCCGGAAGCCTATCTCAAGATGCGCCTGCTTCCCATCACGTAAGTACTGGCATTGTCCAATGCTCTCTTCCTTTCCCGTTGCCGGAGCCAATTGTACGGCTCTTCTTACTTCTAAACTGCGCAGGCAACAGCGAGCGATCTTGGCCAGTTGGCTTTGGTGTGTTTTCGCGTTTGTGTTCTGCCGCTTTCAGGGTCACGCTTCAAAAATTACCTTTGCGGCGTGATTCATTTAATCACTCAAATTGTTTCAAACAGTTTGGATCTACATTTTAGTCATCACTTTTAACACAACTAAAAATGTGCAAAAGAACGAAACGAAAATTCAGAAGATGGTGAATATTCGTACCTTTCTCGTGTATACGTGACCTGCATATCGTCAATCCTCTCGCTTTGGCTATGCCAAATATAAAGGCATATAAACACCCAGATGAAACGTTTCTCAAAGGGAAATTGAGAAAGAAGATCAATCACACACGTCCAGTTACTTGAAAATGTTGTGCTTATTTGCTGCCTACATGTTATTCACTTCATTTATTAGTGATACATATTAAGTGTTTTCTGAATAACATAAGTAACTGGAAAGAGTTGGAAGGGTTTATTAAAATACTTGCTCACTATTAGGGACTAAAGTTTTCCGGAGTAAAAAGCGTTATTAAAATGCGTGAAGCATATTTAACAATAACATTTCAACTTAGTTTCACTTATTTCATATTAATTAATGTAAAATATACATGTAAATGTCAGGTAAGTTCACGACGTCCCTGTATAATATACTACTATACTATGATATATATATAGTTATAAGTTAATGGGACGTATTTCAGTATGATCTAGATCGAGAAGAGTATGGGAGGTCGGGGCTGGCTGGCACATCGGTTACTGCATCGGCCAAGTACTCCCTCGCTTTCTGTCACGTGTCCTCGAAGACATAATCAACTTTTCACACAAGCCTCAGTATGATCAGTGCAACGATGGCGCTACAGAAATCTCAATTGTATTTTAGAGCTTGGAGAGTAATGTTTTCGTGGTCATTGGCTGTCTTCTGTAGTATAGGGAAGGAAAGATTTTGCTTTTGTTGCCAGCGTGAGGCTGTTCCGCAAAATCAAACGATGATACACAGTGTTGCATATATTTATGTAAATAAAACGTTGAAAATGATTAATTCCAGCATTGACTTACTATTCCACACTCTCGCAAAAGCAGTGAGCCAACCTACCGCATTATAGCACCTATTCCTGGGCATGTGCCAACCAACCTCACAAATGAGTTTGATTGGCACATCTTCATTTGATGACTTTTAACAATCCTAAAAGTTTGATAGTACGTTAGTAGTTAGAAAGTTTGATTCACGAAAAAATACCATAAGAGAGCCTAATAAAACATTTTCCGCTCATAAAATCAAACGTATTGCGTAAAAACTAAAAACTACAACTACTGGCAATCTGCTCCGGTCTCCCCTACTGTTCGAGCTGGTGACTTTTCTACATTTTATTTCTGTCTGGCAAGTTGTTCTTATTGTTAGCTATTACTCATACAAAAACGAAGTAGGATGCAAATTACAGCCTATAAATAAAAAGTACTTGTTTTGCACGGTAGACATCAAGCTGTATTTTTTGTACGGAGAAAACTTGCAATTCTTGAATGACACAAGAAGAATATTATTGCGTAATAATCAACTTTAGCGTATTTCAAACAGATAAGTGTGCATTAGTAAATATCATTTGAGGTCAACTGCAATGGCGTTGGTCTCGGGACCTCGAGGACCGAGTTGTGATAAACGCGTCTTTGCTCCAAATTCCCTTTTTTTGCTAGGTGGGACACACTTGGCGCTGAGACTAGTGTTTTTGCCTTTACTTAGCAAGAAAATTCACTTTAATGATTATTAAATTTCTGACTTTAATGAGGCAAAACATGCCTGTGTGTAACATGTAAAGCCATTGTGTCGAATAATCGTTGTCGCTAGCCGAATTCCGTTACTGCCCTCCGTGAAGTCACGAAAGTTAAGCAATTCGAGACTTCGTGGATTCCGGTTCGGGTAACGGTCTGGGAAACTCCGGGATCCTACGGCACCGAGCCCCAGTCCAAAGGGATAAAAGGCAATAACTGACTATGACTGATGATGACTGACTAAATTAAGGGAGGATTTCTCCATTACTCCATGCACTCAATACCCCAGAAGGGGCTACAAGACGCGTTGCAAAGGCGCAACTTTGCGAATAAAGTGTAGGTATTTGCTGTTTAAAACTACGCGTAATGTATGTGTTCAAGGACAGGCGTCCTTCATGAAGTCTTCGGCCATTTAATAGGGCACTGTCGGTCATCTGCTCTGGACCGACCTCCCCACTGCAAAGCCGCAATTTACTCTGGGAGCAGAGAAGAAAGTGATATCATAGAAGAGAATGAGTATTAAACTTACGCCGAGGGGAAAACTTATATTGAATTTGAAGTAGATGGTAGGGAGATTGTCCATTTTAATGCTCACCGCGTTACCAGGCAATTAGAACGTGTTGCTATTAGACACTAAGTTTTGTTATGATTTAAGTTCACATTTAATAAAAGTACATGGAATTGGACAAATCATTCCTCTTTTATCTATATAGTACTCCAGTCTGCAACGTCACATATATTTAATAATTATAAAGATAATAAAATTTTAGTACTGAAACATTTAACAGAAAGTTCCTCAGATGAGGTACTGAATTTAAATTAAGAAGATTAAAAGGTAGAAAATATGTAAGCTACAAAGGGGTAGGCATTTTGTCAATTGCTATGTGTGAACACGGGAAAAATGAAATTAGTTCATAATTGATTTGATAACATTACTTTCTCGCTTCGGAGTAGGGAAAAAGATATGTAATGTTGCGCGAAAAAACGGCTAATTTTCGTCAGCAAATATCTTTTATTACAGGGCCGTGGTAACGAAACAGTGGATAAATCCATTTGATAAATTTAGAAAAAACCGCTATTACGTGGTGTAGCCAGAATCCATCTTTTGTGAATCCTTGATACCGAAATATCGAATGACGGCAAACCGTCAGTGTTTGTCCGTATGTGAACAACGCCAGCGGCTAAATCGTTCTACCGATTTTATCCAAAATTCATATTTTCGTAACGACCTGACTGATGCGGCGGCCCCTATAATTTGAAACAGATATTTTATTTTTGGGGGCACTTTACATGAAGCTTCTGGAACATTTTCATACATTTTCAACACAATGGCTTCGTCATTTTTGATTAAATTTTGTTGTTGGATAGTGTGAAGGACGTTTAAGAGAATGATGCACATCTCATGTTCGTTGAAAACCCTGTTTTTTTCGAAAATTGCAAAAGTCAAAAATGTTTTCCGAGACTTTCTACTACTAAAATATTAAAGATAGAGATTTTGTTCTTTTAATTAAATCCGTTACTTAAAGATAGCTTTTGAAATAAGGTCCTGTACAAGTTGTCGGAAATTTGAGTGTTTTTCGCGTAATTTTGCGTGAAAATACGGGCGAGAAAGTACGCGCTGCTTTAACACCACTAGTTCTGTTCCTTCGAAAGACAGTATTGATCGATTGCTTAAGAATCCGAAGAACGTGTCGCACCTCAACCACTCGGGATAGGGTGCGCTACTTGGCAAATGCCGAATGCAACATGTTTGGAACCGCCTTAAGACGAGGCATCTCGCGAGCTACGCGACTGCGAACATTGAGGCTAAATCATTACTAAAATCATTTGCTACCCTTCATAAAATAGTCGACACTATTTTTAACGGCCTTAATATTCCCACCACATCAGTTTAAATAGCTTTTTCAATACAAAAGCATGTTACCTACAACCTAATGAGACAGAGAATAGAACTTTATTGAGGAAAGATTGCATTAATTTCAAGACCAAATTAAACAAAAACAAGGTTTTTTTCAAAAAGCTGTACATGTCCTTTTTTAAAGAGCTGATTTATGGAACAGACTTTGTCTAAGGCAAAAATCTTTATCTTCAAATTTGTAGTTTTGAAATGTTAACTTTCGGCAATTTTCTAAAATAGAGTTTGCCGAATATCGGACTCTCGCCCTATTTTTTACCGTCCCTTGAAACATTCCAAGATAAAATTTAAAGAAAAAATGTGATCCCGTTTTTGAGAAAAAATGCTTTAAAAATTAAAATTACTAATATTTTGCGCAAAAGTACGTGAAAAGTGAAAACTTCTCATATTTTTTAAAAACTGTATATGACCTTATTTCAAGATCTGTCGTTAAAGAACAAATTTCATTAAGAAAAATATCTAACTTCATTATTATAGTTCTTGGAAGATGCCCAAAAAATTGCACTTTGCAATTTTCGAAAAACCAGGGATTTCAACGAACGAGAGACTTGCGCCATTCTCTTCTCCTTTACGCTATCCGAGGAGAAAGTTTAAGAAACAAATGCGCCATTTTTGAGAAATTTTGAAAATGTTTTTAGAGCTTCATATAAAATACCCTCAAAAATCAAAATATGCGTCTGACACTCCCAAAGTCTCAAGACCATTTAAATTGAATGGGGAACATAAATTGTGGAGAAAATTGGCTGAATGTTTTAGGTGCTAGCGCTCACCATAGACGGACGTACAGACGGACGGACGGCGTTTTGTCGTCAATCGGTTTTTCGGTATCAATGACTTACAAAACATGTTTTGTGGTGGCACTACGTGTTAGAAGAAGTAATTTACAAATACCGGGTGATTCAGTCCTCGTTAATACGCCGGGATCTTATCCCATATGTAATGTACAGACTGAAGTTTCCAAAATGGGATATGCTTCGTTGTTTAGTTTTCTAATTAACGTTGAACTTTGGAATATGCGCTTGTGCTCGTGTAGCATGGGCTACGGCACGTGAGCGACCGTCTTCCCCTCGCGTTAGGGCATGCCACTTCTCTGAAAAACTCATTTGCTAATACTATCTTTTTTTATTTATTTACTTTTTGTTCGGCCGTGTGGCCTTTCAAGGACTTGAGAACAATAGTATGTTAATTTTTAGGAATGGGCAATTTTGACTTTTTGAGCTTTACATCGCTGCTCCGTTTCTTAGGCATTAGTTGGGATGGGCTTGGTTTAGCATTTAATATTTACTTACTTTAACACTATGCTAACTATGATTTGGTTTTATCCTCTACTTACGGGGGGCGAAAGTCATCTTTTGGGAATTTGGATTAGATTCGGCAAGAGTGCACAGCATTTCGTCCTAGGTTTAATTGATTTGTTAAGTGCGAAATGTTGAGTGTACATTCTTGGAAACATAAAGTTTCGCGTCGAAAATGCCTTGGCGCGATAGGTTGATGGCTCTGGACATCCCCGAGCGCCATTAAATACTTTAATGCTTCCGTTGAGAGCTAAATAGTAACAGACAGAGGAAAAAAGATTTCGTGATTCCTGCCAGTTAAAACAGAACTTGACATTTAACTTTGGTGAAACGTGATTTGTCTTAAAGTTTCGGTTAATACAAAATGTGTTTTATAAGAGGTGTATTTAGAAGGGCGAAAAGAAATGGCTCATGTTCGAAGGGGGTGTTTCTAAAACTCGTGAAGTAGCGGGGGTTCGGTTCCAGTCTACGTAATATTTTATTCATTCTTACAGCTGCCATTAATCCAAAAAATTACAAACATGCTAAATATGTCGCGTCCAATGTTATTGCATAATTTAAGCAAAATTTCTCGATGCGAATAAGGAATGCAAAAACAAGCCCAATTCTCAAAAAAGCGGTAATACTCGTAAGAGACCAAAATTAAAAAAGATTCTTATAATCTTATAGATAATAATTTTCTTAAATTGCGATTAAAAACTCATTAAAATATTGCGTATATTTGCATTTTTACTCCAAGTAAAAACCATGAAATGGAACTCCTAAAAGCTCAGAAAGACAATTCGTTTAAAACAATATCACAAAATTTAGTGATATACTGACAAGAAAATGGACTTGTGTTTGTATTTCTGCTAAATAATTCATTAATAAACTATATACATTTAAATAATTTTTTAAAATTCTGTGCATAGACTCCCCTTATGCTATTGATATATAAGGTGAATAAAGAAATGATGGAACTGTTGATGTTTCCTGTAATTACAATAATTCTTAGTGTGACCAAGGCTATTGAAATCCAAGTCTACACTGTAGTAAAAAAATGTTTTGATGATAAATGTGGCTCATTTGATTCTGATGCGATCTTTCTCAATCCCTTGCCTACATGGCGACCTGAGTTATGTGGGTATTGAGATTTCGTAGCTGTGAAGTAAAACAAAACTCAATACAAATGTGCCCGAAAACGAATTTTGAAGGGAAAATATTCCTAAGAGTTTTGTCGATGCTATTTAAGTTCATTCAATATCATACAAACATCTATTTCAGATGTAAGTAGAATCCATGATTGTGTATTGAATGTTATTTATGCACAAAAATTATAATACAGATTGTAATAACAAATAATGGCAGAAAATAGCGATTTTTTTAGTTTCAAAAACAAATTTTCTACCAAAAATTAACGCAAAATATGACTGCTGTGAAACATCAGACTGCCACATTAGCCATATTGTAGCGATGTTCATTTTGCTTGCCTACAATATTCTCGTTTTCATGAGGAGTATATGGAAGGAACTCATTTCTTTTGTTGAGAGGAAGATTATCGATTTTCTCTCGTTAGCCTCACGTTACTACCGACGTGAATCTTGACCTTCGCAGCATTTCCGTGTTGTCGACAGCAGGTCAAAGGAGATAATGGCCTTTGCAGCGTTGCCACTTGGTAAGAAAAGAAAAAATCGTGGCCTAAGCAAATTGAACTACTCCGCATTCATTTTCGACATTTCTCACCCATATCCAAGCCACACGGAAAGCGAGTTATCGCAATTAGTAGAAGAGGGTCACCTCTCCTTTTTTCAGCAGGCGGCGAATCGGTATGGCGTTGGGGCAAGAAACAGCGCAATACTGACCCTTAAACGTTGTCGAGAGACGGGAGAATCTGGGAGGGAAAACGAGAAACGGCCGGAGCTTGGCGTATTTCGATGGTGCAAAAATGAAGTTTTGATACAAGCAGCGGTGGAAAACCCTTTCCAAACTTCTTCACAACTGCAAAGAACCACCAGATTTCCTGGATGCTCCAGAAAACAAACGCAACAGGACTTTTGGAGGCGGGTCTGCTGATCCAGAAATGCAGCTTCGAAAACCGAGCTGACAGAAAGAACACCAAGCTCTATCGCTGGCGTTTGCGGAGAAAACATCGAGACTGGCTGATAGTCATTTTCTCTGATGAGGGGAGTATAGCCTCCTCGCAAATGATGGTCCCGTTCGCGTTTCAGCCCAAAGGAAGCCGCTATGATTTCGGTATGTTAAAGCAAGTCCCCCAGGTCAGGTCGTTTCTCAGTAGCAGTTTGGGCTCGATGTCATCTCGTGGGATTGAATGATCCATAGAATCACAGAACCACTTAAATGCTTCTCAGGTAGCATCACATACTGAGGAGATATCCTTATTGTTCCATCAGTAAGGCAATTGCATCCTGTGGGTATAATTCATTCTCCAACCAGATATCCAACTCTACCGATTGCATAAGTCGGCATAGTTGTTCAATCGATTGTTTGCGGACAACTGTGAG
>BOPP01000111.1:3962805-4061945 GCA_017312745.1 Gryllus bimaculatus | reverse complement strand
CTCCAATAAAATAAATTTAATTATAGTTCGATCTACAGAACGTAGTTTCGAAAATAATCGTTAGATAGCGCTGTCGGCAAGCAGGGATGTCCAGTGCCATCAACCTCTCGGGCCAAGCCATTTTCTACGCGAAATTTTATGTTTCCAAGAGTGTACTATAAAAAAATTCGAAATTGCCGAGATGTGATTTTTCATTAAATCCATACATAGCTCCCCATGGAACCGCTTGTGTGATTTTTCTATGACATTTGTTTTGTACCGTCTTTTCTATTGATGGTGCTGCGTTTACCTAGACAGGGCACGCATGAGAGAACAGAGCCCTGAGGTAAGCCTGCTGATTTGTTTCAAGGGGTTGATAATGTTTCATTGACTTTACCATGAAATTTCTGTTTGTAAGAAAACTATGGATTATTTGGATGTATTCAGGGACTCCCAAATTTTGTAATTTTTACATTAGTATTGTCTGCCAGATCCTGTCATATGCCTGTGCAATGTCTAAGAAAACTGAAACAGTGTGTTTCTTTTGATAAAAGCTCTCTGCAATATTTTCCGTTAGTCTCAGTTATTGGTGCGCGCCTGAATAGTTAGTCTAAAGACGAATTGTTCATCGGAAATTGCGTATATTTCTGTAAGGTATTTATTAAGTCTACTGATCCACAATCTTTCAAAAATTTTTGATATGGTGGTAAGCAAACTGATGTGTTCGTAGTTTTCTCTAAATTTAGGATCGTTTCTTGGTTTGCGATTAGGTTGGATGAGGCGATTTTCCATGCATTTGGGAAGTGATTTAGACGTAAAATTTGCATTAAATATTGCCGTGCGGCAATTGTGTAGTTGTTTAGATTCTTTATGGTTTTATTATGTACTCCATCATACCCAGGTGCTCTTCTCGTTTTTAAACGGCCAATAACTTTTGTGACTTCTGATGGAGAAATAACTTGGAGAAATAAATAATTTTTATTGTTACTAAAACCTGTGGCTCATGTACATAATCTTCAATAATTTTATTGTGGGTTGGCACTGCTACTGTATGAGGTTGGAAAACTTGCTCTATGTGATTAGCTACAATTTCAGTTTTTTCTTCATCTGAGTAGGCTTTGATATTATTGATTTTCAGGGGAGTATTTCAATTTTTCTCCCGTGATAGTCTGACTGTTGACTGAGATGAGCTGAATGTGTGTCTGTTGCTTTAATAATTGTTGAAATTTGGAATGTCTGAATTTGTCAAACTGTAATTTTACTATTCGCGATAGCTTGTTTAGTTTAATCGCGTGATATCGCGTCTACGTGTTTCTTGCCCAAATCTTCTCATGTTTCCCATGGATTTAATTAAATTCAATAACCGTATTTGAATGGGCTTATTCTTGCAAGCACAATTTCTGCTTTTTAGTTTCGAAGTTTGTTTTAATAATTCATTGACATCTGTATTAAATATTGCGATTTAAAATTCTAGATCAGGCATAGATTTAATATTTCTGGAGTCTAAGTAATTTTCTTGTATTAGGTATGAAAATTTGGGACAGTTTACTAACTTGCTGTTCCATTCGTTTTTGTTTTTATTTCTTCTATTGGTTTGAAAAAGTTATTAGTACTGGGTTGTGATCTGATTGAAGGTGGTGTAATACATTTTGGAATATAGGAAAATTTATATTTTTTATTAATATTATATCTAAAATCACTGGAATTATATTTGAACCGTATGGAAAATGAACCGCTCTGTGGGAGCTCATATTCTAATATTATTGTTTTGAGACAAATTAAAAAGTATTTGACCCTGGGTTATAGTGGTACGTCATCCCCAAACTGTGTTTACTATTTAGGTCTCTTGTCATTAATAGTCGGGGATAGGTCTTAAAAATGTCTTTGTAAACGTAACAAGGAAATGTTTTATTTGGTGGTTTGTATGCTGCTATTTATTACTATTTCAGTATCATTAACACATATTTTTATTATGCTGTTCCTGAGT
This sequence comes from Gryllus bimaculatus, assembly GCA_017312745.1. NCBI lineage: Eukaryota > Metazoa > Arthropoda > Insecta > Orthoptera > Gryllidae > Gryllus > Gryllus bimaculatus. The sequence goes on along the minus strand of BOPP01000111.1, from coordinate 4,059,979 downwards.
TTGACGAGAAAGTTGTAGGATCCTGCCCGTAGTATTAGGTATCAAAATTACTGCACCTCCTGACACAGTTTGTGTTATCATGTCGTTTCTATACGTTTTGTAGCCAGGAATATTGAATCTTTCTCCCAGCGACGAAGGGTTTCCGTGATAGCTGCGATTTTAATTTTATTACTCTTTATGAAGTTTATGAATTCCTTTTCCTGACGCTTAATGCCATTTGCATGGCACGTGATACGTTTTAGTTCTTCGCAATTACTTCCCATAGTTTAGGTTTTCTAAGGCGTTATGAATAATAGTTTTAACTTAGGAGATAATAGAATTCATTATTTGAGTTGTATTATTAGAGATTAGTGTTGGTTGAAATTGTGGTCGCGGTGCTGCTAGGGGTCGTTTCAGGAGTGGAGGAAAATGAATGGGGTTTCTTGGGGGCGGTTGATTTCAGAACTGTTCATTGGGAATTGGAGCGTTACGCCCTCCTTGAGTTTTAGAGGTAATTTTAAATGTTTGAGATAATTCTAATACCTTTCTTTAATCTGGGCAACCTTTATAGTTAGCAGTGTGGTTTCTATTGCAATTTACACATTCTGGTACTGTATTTTTAGATTTTCTACAATTAGACTGTGAGTGCCCAAACCTTTAACATTGTTTGCATTGTATTACATATGAAGCAATACGCTTTTTGCACTTTTACTACACTGTGGAATAATGTAACTAGGTTGAATATTCTTCTGCATATGTAATTGTCTACTAAATCTATAGCGCAAACAGGGATTTGCACCTCTAGTTTAAAATTGGAATAATTAATGCTCTTTTCCATTTTTGGAGGTTGCTAGGAGATATTTTTGAGAGCTAGAACAGAGAAATTTTCAATTCCAAGGAATGTATTTTTTCGAATTTTTGATTGGTTCTGCTACCTTGGACGAGGCAACGTAGTTAATTGCTATAGGCACAGAAGAATAGTGCTTGTCGAGGAAATGAGTGACTTTGTTATTGAAGCATAAGGCAGAAATAGGATTTGACATAAGGTTATTAGCAAAATAGCCTTCTAATAGATTTGTTTTCTCTCTAGATGTCATTTCTCTCTGATTGTTATAATCTGATGGGAGATTAGCGCACGGTGGCTTATTAAAGTGCCAGCAAATTTTCCAAAGGTTAGGGGAGGTAGCTTTGCCTAAGGTAGACAGTGTGTTGAATTTTTTTAAATCTAAACTGTTCGAAAACAGAATGAACTTTGTGAGTTAAATAATTTAAGGTTTTCTTAAGATAAAAAACTACTTTCTTGCTAGAGTTTTGTGGCCACTGTTTTTTATTCAATCTCTTATTAGAGGTTGAATGGTTTGCGGAATATTACTATTTTTGTGTTTGAGATTATTACGAAAAACCCTATTGCGACAAGTTTTATTGTTCGTGACTGAATTTTTTAATTCATAAAATTCATTGATCGCCTTGTCTATTTCCTTATTTTAAGTGCAAAATGGAGGGTGAGAATGTAAGTGTGAAAATTGAAGATTTGCCAATTAATGATTTTTGGGATAGCTTCTGAGTCTCTTGGCTTGGAAGAGTTGTTATTGAATGAAATGAGAACTGAGCAATGATCTGAATTCGACTCCGTTAAGGGGATAAATTAGACCATTGAAACGTTTACTTGCTATAACGTCCAGTATATCTGACGTTAACTATGATTGAATAGGTAGTGAGTAGGTTGGAGAGAGGCCATTATATTACAATTAGAGTTCAGCGCAAAATGCAACAGAGCAGTTCCGTCTAGCGGGTTCGTTCTACATCCCCAAGCCTGGAGTTTAGCATTGAAATCTCCTATTGCTAGCGTGAGGGTGGGATGTGTGAAGAGTCCTTGGAGCTGTCCTGGCAGGTCGCGCGCTCGATCCGCTGGAGAGCTTGGCCGCCATTTGCTGCACTTTCATTGATCGAGAGGCTTTGCGTTCCCGGGCCAAGACAAATGTTGACAGTCTTTCCCGTCCCCGTCGTGTTGTGAGCGGCTGCCTGAGGTGTCCGTGTTTCAACCATCTTTTTATTTCCGTTCGCGTAGCCGTTCCCGTTCACGGGAGGTTGCGAAGCGGAATTTTTCGCAGTGATGCTTGTGGGGCGTTCGCGAACTACGTACAGCGCTGATTACAGTCCGATTTCCGAGCCGTGATCGGTAGAGCGGTTGTTTGACCTCGCGAAGCTCTGGTAACCCGCGCAATTGCCTTTGAACGATAAAGCCTCTACGCGAAAAACTTCAAGTCAAAGTGCGAGCATCCGCCTTGCTCGAGAAACTGTTTCCACCTATCGACATTTCGAGAACGGGGCAACGATAACGGAAAAGGTCCAAATTAAGCGCGACCTCCCGCCCTATCTCCATCTGATGCCATTCACACACCAACCTATCTCCCAGAGAGACAAGCATCAACCGTAAGCCATAGAGGCTTCTTGGCGAGATACACTTGTTTACTACAAATAAAGTCTGTAGCATCCCTTTGTTGTTTGTATCCTAACTTAATAGATTGGCTACGATAAATCGAAATTATTAGTTGGCAACAGTAATATAATTGGAAATATTATTGGACGGAGATGGAAAGGCTCGAATAAATACACCCTGACACACAGACATAAAATACACAGAATATAAAACTCATGGCAATATCCACTGTTCTAAAAAACACAACGCATATAACGACTTAGAGAGGCAAAAAAATAAAAAATACACTCTCGGAAATTTTTCAAAAAAAATTAACAATTGATGGTGGAATTTTTTCAAAATCTACTTGTAACCTAGAAAAGCCGCTGAGAAATTACAAAGATATTCTTGTTTAGATTATGTGCTATTCTTCATTCCCTGATTGTCATTTTAGAAAATGTCAAAATTGTCTATCGACATCAGACTTGATAAACCAGTTACGTGAGATACTTGAAACCGAAATTAAGATGTTAATTACAGTGAGTAACTGTACATAGAACGAATTTTAAATTCTGTAGTCTTCCACAGAAGAATTTTTAGATAAAGTGTCGGCGAATTCACAAGTTCTAGGACATACCGTATTGTCGTTGATCGTTTGTTGCTGCATTTTTGCATCTGCATTTTTGGTAGATGTGGCGTCTTTGCCGGGGCAATAAATCACAGACGTGAACGGTTTGTAATTTATTGAGTATTTATTTGAAATATGCTCCAACACCTGAATACTATTTACAATAAACAATACTGATCCGTTACCAGAAGGAATGTTCCGGGTCACCACCACCGCTGGCCTGATAGTTTGATATCTTATTCGGTGTGATGCACCAGTAGCCTACGTGAGCATACAAGCGAGTATACCGCACCTCCCGTCTCGACGTAGCACGTCGGCTTCAGTTTCCTGCCTCAGTAGCCAATGCATTGAAATGCAGCGCCGCGCACAATCCACACGACTTCCTACCGACGCACCCAAGAATCAGAAGAAGGAGTTTAGGTCCGGGGTCCATTTATATTACCTTCTGGGCCGGCTGATGGAACTGCGTCATCTCGCTGTTTCCGCCGACGCGTTTCCACAGCCAGCATGTCTACGGGGTTCACAAGTTTGCCCTAAGTGGTCTACAGGGTTCACAAGTGGCCACCCACGACACGGCACCCTTCCCTTCCGCTACCTAGGTTTGCCATTGTTCAGTCCAACGTCCCTTCCCGCCAGCGCTGCCCGCTGTCGCAACTTTCTCGTGCATTTCATGTGCATGAAATGCACGAGGCTAATATTTTGTCACGTTTGTACAAGGCTACTGAATGACGCCACAAGAGAAATGAAGAATCCTTACAAGAAGGTGGCTAGAAATTTGCAACTTCTCAGATAATTTTAACTGCATGAGAAAAACTGAAACCAATATGTGGCACAAAGACATTATATGCTTTTATAACAGTATCAAAGAAAAAAGCATAACGTAAGAAATATTCTCTCTCTCACACGAAGATGAAGTATTTCTGTGAGTCACATTAGTTACACAAAAAAACCTTCCTGTACCTATTATTTTATCAAATTTTTAAAACATATCAATAAACTTCATTAGTCAATTTTACTCTTTCTGACATTGTTATTATAACGATTAATGCACTGTGTGCATTTGACTTGTATGCCGTTGTCCTCCACACGAATGATATTCTATTGATTTATTGCAATTGTATTTATGCTTATCCCATTCTGAAATTTTGCACAATCGTAGAAAGAGATGTAGGTAATTTCGAAATGTTTCTTATATTTTAAAAAATGCTAACTTTAAAAACATTAGAGTTAAAAGATACGAAAAACACACAATTTTAGTATAGTGCGCCAGGAATGTCTCTCCGCACTGAGCCGAGTCAGGGTCTCATACTAGAAATTGCATTTTTGTTGGTAGAAACCAGATCACTAGGAAACAATTGAAGGGAATAACACTTCCAGCGTCTGCAATGGTTGTGGTGAGTACGTAATTTAAGGGTTTCAAGCTGCAGCTCCATGTACCAACACAGATTTTGTTGCAAGAATTCTCACCTGCAAGGTGCCACTGCGGAGAAACCTTCCTGGCGCTCTGCACTATTGAATCATTTTAATGCAAATATAATAACATGTCTTGTTCTAATGTATAAAATGAAGCTAGTTTAAATTATTTAATTTTTTTAGCAAAGGAGATATGGGTATGTGCATTTATAAAAGCCAGCACGCGCGCTATTTTGTAATTCTTAATTTCGAATAACTCTGAACATGAACGACTTTTACAAAAATAAAAAGCACACGTACGTTCTTTTTCGTTATTAAAATGGATACACTGTTTTTAAAAAATCAAAAATATCAAGGTAAATTTTTCGATCGAGTTGACGTGGAATGACTCTGCAGCATAAAATAATGTTTCCTAAGTGTATAATTGTAGTGATTTCTTCCCCGGCCATCGAAGAAAGAGCCCTCTTTGCGCAAATGTACGAGTATTGTACACCAACCGTTTTCCTATACATCAATCATCGCAATTGAATCACTACACTAACCCTGCACTACTCCATTTCATTCATTTCTACACTCAAGCACATCGTGGCAGCAGCAGCACAGGGCTAAGACGTCATGACATTAACCAGAGTAGTTTTCAGTTCAACGAATGAACAGTAAAGATACTTCCATTTAAAGCAATGTATTTCTTCCCCGAGATGACACACTACGAATCATAATTTTCGAACATTAACCCTTAATATAGTTACTTTGAACACTAAAGTAAACATTTTTTGTACATTTGTCATTCAGAAAATATTTGTTTCAAAAGGAAAGTCCGGTTTTCTATGGACTGGCCGTATATGAGTGAGTATTTTAGATCGTGCACATACATCCCAATGCTCCCTCACTTGTGGATTGGGAGACAATGAACATGAGCGATCAGAATCGATTGTCAAACACGTCTGGGTAGCCCCCAGACATTATTGTGAACCATCAACGCTGGTGTGAGGAACTGCCACTGGTAAATTGAATATACCACCCTACGACGAAATATACATAATTATTCCAACCTAACTTGCGGTGGAATGTATTCCTAGACACTTGCAAATAACACTCGAGGATTATCTTCATTTAAATTGTAAGGTGTTTAACTTGTACGATACAAACATGATTCATTTATTTTTATGCCGGGTGTGCATTTTATCGTTCGCCGAAGATTCGGGCCGTAACGCCCGGGGACACGAGGGCTCGCTCGCCCAGCGAAGCGCTGACTCAATCCCGTGCTGACACACGGAAACTATTGCTGCACTTACCTTAAGAAGATGCCGAAAGTGATGTCTCGAATTATAATTAGGCTCAAATGCATTTTGGAACCTCCGGGACACTTTCTGATTATTTTTTGTGGTGATGGTTTTATCCGAGTGGTTATGTCAACAGCCAAAACAACCAATATTGAAGAGCAGAAAACCCTCATCTGCTTCACGAAGAATTTCACGACGTAAAGATCGGAGTGTGGTGTGCGTTGAGTTCCACAATAATGATAGAGCCAATTTTTTTCAACACCACTGTTACTGTTTACATAAATCAGATATTGACATTATTCTTCGAACAGTTGACAACAGAAGAAAAGCTTTATGGTTACTTGCATCAGGATTCGGCATACATATAACTACATACTTACACATGTAGAAGCATTCACAGCAGAAGCATTCATTCATGAAACCTCTTATAAACACAAGCCGGCACCTTTCACAAATTAGAATATTCAGACGAATATTGATAAACATTTTTACCCATATAACATCACAATACAATACTTATAATAATTATTACATTTTCAACGCGTGAAACCCTCGTTTACATAAATCAATAAACATAAAACAAAGACGTTTGAGATTAGCAAAACAAACAGAATGTATTGAAATCACTTCACTACACCGCACCACTTACCACTTTACCTAAATATTAACTGATCAATATGTTTTAACAGTAGACTACCTAATAATCGCACCTTTCACATCACTTCACTTCACTACACTACATGTTTTCACCCTATTGTCTCTCTTATATTTTTTCTTTAAAACCTCGCGCTGAGCAAGGAAAGGGTTCAATAACTGCCGCAGGTAAATCGTTCCAATCTACTATTGTTCTGTTTCCAAGAAGAATTTGCCTACGTTCTTTCTTTGTATACTTGTTCTAATTTTATATTTATGATCCAATCTATTTAAATAATCTGATTTATCTAGCGTTCCCAAAATTTCCCGCTACGCAGAGCAACCATTCTAAGATTTAACAGTGCGCAAAGTCATGTCGTTTCATCAGTGTTCTAATGATTCTCAGTCAGCAGATATATTCCTCCGAAACATGTATTTTGCTGCTCTGTTTTGAATCCTCTCTTCACTCTTTTTACGTCCTATTTTGTACGGATTACAGCAACTAGTTCCGTGTTCCATTTCTGGTCTAACAAGTATACGCTATTTCTTTTGCTTTCGTTTTTAAGATTTCTCATGGTGAAATACAAAGACCTCCAACATTACCTAATATATAGTTCGCTTGTTCCTCAGCTTCAACGTCAAAGTCAAAGTCAACTTGCTGTCCAGTAAGATACTGAGGTATTTGCAGTTCGAGACTCGCGGAACTACATAGTTACCTAGCTGATAGGTATAAAGAGCTCTGGCACTACAAACTGTGATCACTTCACTTTTCTTTTCACATGTAGTAATTTTATTATCACTTGCTCAATCATATATTTTATTTCAATCGTCCTGTAGTTGAATCGTATAGTACAGTTCAGCAATCTCTCTATAATATCAGTCGTCAGCGAAGAGTCGACTTTTTGACTTTATATTTCGCGATAAATCATTTACAGAGATAAGGAAGAGCAGTGGACCTATAACATTACTTGAGGGACCCCGGATGTAACGTTACCTTTTTCCGATAAATGCTTTCCAAATCGGACTTTTTATTTTGATCGCGAAGAAATTCACATATTCATGATAGTATCCGCATGTGAATTTTAGCATCGATGAGTTTCAGTATCAGTAAGTCATGCGGCATTACATCAAAGGCTTTAGCAAAATCAATAACTAATGCATCCACTCTTCCCCCTAAATCAATTACTTCAGACAAGTCTTGATTAAGGGAAATAATCTGACTTTCACACGAAAAGCTATTTCTAAACCCATGCTGTCTGTGAAAAAAAAACTATTCTGTCTGATCCAAATGATTTCTAATCGAATTAGATGCTAATTTTTCAAACAATTTGCAACTACTGACGTAAGACTAACTGGTCTGTAATTTTGCACTTCGCATCTTTGTCCAGTTTTGAAGGTTTGCTCTATTAAAGCAGATTTTCAATCATCCGGTACATTTTCATTGTTGATCGATATATTCAAAAGGCTCACCATATAATCAAAATGGTATTATTGTTTCCCTTACTATCATTAACATACTGCTTGTAATACCACCCGGTCTGCAAGACTTACAAGCTTTCATTTGTTGATCTATTTTGAAAACGTGGTCAACGTTGCTCTGCCCTATATTAATTTGGCTAGCTTTTTGTATGTACACAGAATAATTATTAAGTACATTGAATTTGTCTTCATCATCTACCATATCTGTATTATGTCATCTTATATGTGTGTCCTGTTTATCTCGTCGAGGGCGTACATAGTTAAAAAACTTTGCCCAAGCGTTTCTGTTATCTAAAATTGCCATGCATTCGGGCCGAATGGCTTGACCGCTTTCAGCGTCTTCTTGAAAGAAAGCGAAGCGCAGCAATACGTCCTGCATGTCAGCACGGGAGGTGAGTCAGTGCTTCGTTGGGCAAGCAACAGCACGTTGCAAGGCATCTCAGATATGATCAGTAATGTTCATGTCTGGGGACTTTGGTGGTCAATGGAAGTCAGAAGAGAGTTCCTGGAGCTACTCTGTAGCAATTCTGGACGTGCGGGCGTTGTCTTGCTAGAATTGCCTAAGTTCGCCTGGCCCAATGGACGTGATGCACAATGGACGTGAACGGGTGCAGGTGATCAGACAGGATGCTTACGGACGTGTCACCTGTCAGAGTCGTATCTAGACGTCAGGAGTCCTATATCACAGCAAATGCACACACTCCATACCAGCACTGAGCCTCCACCAGCTTGAACAGCCCCTGTTGACATGCAGGGTCCATAGATTCGTGATGTTGTCGCCATTCTCATACACCTCCATCCGCTCGAAACAATGTGAAGATCAGGCAACGTGTTTCTAGTCATCAACAGTCCAATATCGGTGTGGATGGGCCCAGGCGAGACGTAAAGCTTGGCATCATGCAATCATGAAGGGTTCTCGGGTGGGCCTTCGGCTCCGAAACCTCATATCGATAATGCCTTGTTGAATGGTTCGCACGCTGACACTTGTTGATGGCCCAGCATTGAAATCTGCGGCAATTTGTGGAAGGGTTGCACTTTTGTCACGTGTAATTATTCTTCTCATTCGTCTTCTTGCAGGATCTTTTTGCGGCCACAGCGATGCCGAAGGTTTAATGTTTTATCGGATTCTCGATATTCACAGTACATTCGTGAAATGGTCGTACGAGAAAATCCCAATTTCATCGCGACCTCGGAGATACTATACCCCGTCTCTCTTGCGCCGACTATAATACCACGTTCAGACTCACTTAAATCGTGATAACATGCCATTGTAGCAGCAGTAACCAATCTAACAAGTGTGTTAGACTCTCGTTGATATTATATAATAATTGCCGACCGGAGCGCCATATTCTGATTTGTTTTAGATCTCTTGGTTTTAATACGCATGTCTGTACCAGATGTTTGGTTCTTCAGTGTAAATTGCTTATGATATAAATATTATAGGCTTGTAAAATGTTCGTAAATATTTTGTATCATGTGAAAATTTTGAAAGTCTAGACGTTTTAGTGAAAACGACATTTGTGTCTCGTGATTCAGTGCTTTGAGGTATATCCGTGCAAAATGTGTATAGAAACAATCAAAGGTATTGCTGTGAAAAGAGTCAATTGTTTAGTATTTTTGGAAAATTGGCCAGATGTTTGAAAATTTCACGAAAAGCAAGAGCTAGTGAAAGAAGTGAATTTGCCATCATTTTAGTTGGCTAAACATGTTCTACCTTTAATAATGAAATTGAAGGAAAGATTCGAAAAAATGAACTATTGTAATTTTCAAAAATGTAATGAAAATCGTGCTTGTGCCATATTTATATACTTCCTTTGCAAACACGAAAATATCCTAAGAGGCATATTTATGAAGTAACCTCAAACATTAAAAGATCAGATCATCAAAAGATCACTAAAAGATCAAATTTGCAGAGCCTAAAGTTCAGCCAGATCAACTCTCGAATATCCAGTGCAGGGTTTAGAAGCTATAGTTGTGTATGACAGACGATTTAGAAAACAGTATCAGAGACTTCTAAAATGTGTACTTCCATCAATAGTTTCAAAATATTTCTTTCCGTTTTTTCATATATTTCTCAATGCTAATAGTACATGATAGGCTAATGTCTGAATCTGAATAATTCGCAAATTATCTGATTAATGGTAACATTATCCAGACGATCCCTAGTGTGCAAAGTTCCAAATACATAAAATCCTTAAGCGTATTTCAAGCTTCTGTCGGATGAAGTGCACAGTACCCGACATGAGGCCAGGTGAATACGTTACAATGACGAGGATATTTTTTGTCATATAATAAACAGGAATTAGGCTGCAGTTAGGAAGGTTTAACCTGCTGGTTATACTTTGCCAAAAAGTGCTCTCGAATTGGCTTGCCAAAGCGACATTGCTATTGTCAATCCCCTGGCCAGTTTATTTGTTCTATCGCCGCAAGCGTTAGTAATTTTAATTGCTCTGCGCCCCATAAATAGTGAAAAAGCTTGTTTTTCAGGACGTTGCCCCAGCGTTGCAACAGAATTTGTTACAAGTACTGACATGTTTGTTCAGGAATGTGCAATACAGCATTCGCAAAATCTTCCGATATGGCAGATATAAGCGATTTTTCTGAAAAGCGTAATAATCAACAGCATCTTAATTCGCTGATTTTATGTTATGAGCTAAAAATGTAAATCTATGGAATATTTTCACTGGCAGTCTACAGCATTTTGTTTCATGGTTATTGAAGAAGTAATATTTATTTACCGATAGTGTGGACTATTGAGGATGAAATTTATCGAAATGATAAAGATAGGCCAGTCCTCTGGTAAATAACTGTAAATTATTTTAAAATCGCAGAATGCGAAATGCATTAGTTTGTGAAATATCATTTTTTGCTTCGTCTCAGGCAGGCTGATATCTCATGGGAAAAAAATTAAAAAATGCAACTTTCTGAACAGATTAAGAAAGCCAACCCTATATGATGATAATGATAATGATGATAATACTAATAATAATAATAATAATAATAATAATAATAATAATAATAATAATAATAATAATAATAACAGCAACTACATCATCGATTAATAAGATAAAATTTGGTGAAAGGTATATTAGTACCAAACTAGGGACGAACTTTATAAAAACACTGAAACTATTCAAAATAATTCAAGATGACGCTACACTGAAAGGCACTAAATATACACTAAAATTGCGCTCTAGAATAAATAAGCTGTGCCCGGCAATATAGATTGGAGCAATCGTTTGCTCCAACTTGCACCTGTCGGTCTAAAGAGGACGGCAAGCAGTTTCTGGAACCACAGTCCCTGCTACCACTTGCCTCTCATTTGTCGGTGACAGAATGTGGTGGGAAGTTTCGTGTTCCACTGTATCAATACTAAATTTCTATTTACTCCGTCTAAACTAGCCTCCCGCTATATCTAAGGTAAGGCTTTGCTACGCATCTATGAGTTGGAATGACAAGGATCCGCTCTTTGACCTTCGCAACTTACATGAAACAACCTTGAGCACGCATAATTTCCAGCGTCTTTTTGTGCCAAAGTACTTCTCTCACACATATAAGATGCCTCCCGCTCGGACAACCTCTTTACTTTATGACAACTCACCTTGGAACTAAATAATGTGGAAGAATAATTTAGAAAGATTACAAAAAATGGACTATATATATATATATATATATATATATATATATATATATATATATATATAAACTTTGTTTAGAATAGTATTCCATTGCACGTATAATTAATTTACACTTCACTCGATACATCAAGTGTATGAATATGCGAAACGAGTGAACGTTATAATAAATAAATAATTTCCAATGATTTGTGTGTTTGTTTATCTTAAATAGAATACAGCTCCTAAGTAAAGTTCTACATAGAGTATGTATGTATGAATACATGTAAGTACTTGGCGCGACAGCCCGTGAACGGGCTCAGGCCTACCGGCGACGTCCCTGCCTCGCGGGCATGGGTGAAGGGGGTACGTGTGGTTTGCACATAGATATCCCCATGTCGTATTCCGGTCTCCTCAACCAAAACCAACTCAAAGTGAATTTTCTCATCGTCACACAGCATAATATACTGGGACATTGCAAGGAAAATGCACACTATAGTCTTGGCTCGACTGGGAATCGAACGCGGAGCCGCTATATACAGTGTGTACCCTCTATTATTACTCGAGAATGTAAAATACCTTTGAACTATATTAAAAGAAATTAAAAGAGTGTTGTCATTTAAACGAATTCACGAGAATTTTATAACAAAACGTCCGAAAATAATATTAGAATCCCTACCAAAACATATGCAATACATCAAATGTACACAAAAATGCCTCATTCAAAACTAATATAGATTTTAGTGAATCTGATGAAGGTTTCGTTTTTTCTTAAAAGAAGAAAACACGTAAGTATTCTTCATCCTGGACAACATATTCAGAATTTAGCATAATTACTGAGCAACACCTTGAACCTTTCCTGAAACGATTGCTTCCATTTGATCCATGAATGAGTCGAGATGTTTGACAAACATCCCTGTCGGGAACTGTTTTTTGAGTTTTTACAGTTAAAACATTGTGTAACATTGTGTGATCCTTTGTTGCCATCTTTCTATATTTTCAGCTAGTATGTAATACATCATTTGCTGGGGACAAGATAGTTTAATTAGATAACAAGTTCGTTCTACTGGAAGGAATCCTTAAACTTAAAGAAATTGCGCATATGTATTGCCTCAATGCATCTGAAAGGAAACCTATGAAATAAAATTAACGGAACACCAGTTATATGTAAAACTGAATGCGCGAAGTCATTGCACAGGTAAAAAATATGAAATTCCTTGGAAGTAGTGTATCGTGGTTAGAAGAAATTGATATGAAGAGAAAAGTAAGCCGATTCAACTATTGTGTAGAACAATCCGCAGACCCTTATGAAATAAAACAAGGAAATTGTCTATGTATGTATTGTTAAAGTTATCAGGTTTTCTACCGGATACCTAGTTATGGACAGAGAGATGTTCACTTGTCAACACAGTGTGAGCTAGCACATGAAACCTCTATTATCTTCTACCGTGGTTTGCAGAACACTTTTCCTTGCTTCAGTGTTGTGCCCGTTATTGTTTGGTTTTTATTCGGCATTTCAAATGCGTGAAGTTCTCCTGAAAGCGTTCCATAAGGAGGAATGTAAACATTTTGGGGGCTACGCAAAACCTGGCCGAACGATTTACATACTTTTGAAAACGGTTACATTTAATTCGAATAAAACAAATGACTGAAGTAGAGAACACGTAAACTTTAAGGAAGTCGGTTAAATAGGCACATTGCGCCATTCAGACGAGAGGGGGGAGGGAATGGGGGATAGTTGTGGGGGGGGTAGGGGAATGTTTTGGTGGGCAGGGGTATGTGACAGGTGTAATCAAAAAACACAGTGAATAATTTTATTAAAACAAACTAATAATATTACATAGAACTTGAATTAATCTCCTTCAAAGTACTGTGCTTGGCTAGCGATGCACTTGTTGAATCCAGGACTGGAGGGCGCACGTGTGGTCTCAAGCGAATCGAACAAAGAAGTGGGTCGAGAACGAGAATTCCAAAGCTTATATTTTTCTCATGTTTATAGTTACTGTGATGCAGAAAAGTCATGTTCACTTCAGTTTGGTGTGAATTAGGTATTTTATTTCTGATTATCTGATCTATAGTATCCATAGAAGAGTATTCCAACAGACGCCAAAAGTCAAATTCATATACCCTTGTACCTACGTAAACAAAAAGCGATGTACCAACGAGAAGTTTTAGTGCTCTCCGTCTTCACCTGGCTTTGTAACATCTGAAATGCCGATGCCTTTTTCTAAGGCACCTACCCACAAAACTGACGGTCGAGGGCGAAAATATTGGAAATTGCTTGCAAAATAAAACAGACAAAAAAGAAGACATTTCAACAAAAACCTTCAAACGAGAAAGCAACTCAGAAGGCAGTCAAAAAAATGGAAAAGACAGAAACCTCTCAAACCACTTCTGAAGAATCAGACGATAACTTCTCACTCCAATCATCCAGTGACGATGACTTTAATTCACTAATGGAAGAAGAAGTAGAAGCAGAAAATCTCGCAACTCGGCTTGAAGATGAACATTTTCAGGTTTGAGTACGGTTACGAAAGAAACGACCAAGCATTTTGAAGTTGAAGTACCAGCAGAAGTTGATGCTATCGTAAGTTTCAATATAAAATATCTGAAGAAAGTAACTGCTAGTGACAGCCTGAAATTTGCCTATGATGGCACAGGTGAATATGAAGTCATTACTGAGTACATTTTTATTCAGATCACCTCAACCAACTTCTGTGGGGACAACTGGCAGAAACTTGTCCTCATTTCCTGTGAACGTTTCATCTATACCTTAGGGTAGAAACTACATTGCAGAAACTCTCTGAATTTGCCTATTCTTGTTTGATTCAGTTGGTCATGTATGGAAATGTTTTGGTTGTGATTTTATTTTGCAAGTGTTACCACTTTGATTTGATTTTTGTGATAAATAGCATCAGTAATATTAACATATCTTTTGAGATTGATAAGACCCTTTTGAGAGAAAAAAAACTTCTCTAATTGAGGAATCCTATATTTTTTAACAATTGAGTTTTCAAAGTTTACTTGAAACACAACCTAAAGTACTTATTCGTATTTAACTTGCCTTTAATTTTTACAAAGTTTATCTAGTCAACTGTTTGAAATAAAAAACTTGCAAGAAATGACTGGTTTTCTTTATCTACATATAATCCAACTGTTGTAGGCAGGTACTCATGAGGATGTTCGTAGGTATAACGATACCTGTTCTTATGTGCAACGGGTAGTTGGATCTACGAACACAGAAATTGCTTTAGGGATTTAATTCTTGTGCACCCTAAAAATTATACTTTTGCGCTGTCAGAAATTTACATGCTTTGGGAGAGTCAAAAGTATGAAGGGTGATGAAAAATTTGAGAAAAAATTGCTTCTAGCAGTCATGCAAAATTAAAGTGTAAATTGTATTCGTAGGTACAACGGTTTTCCCTAACGTAATTATAATAAGCAAGGCATGAGCGATCAAAATAATATAAAAAAATTAAACTACTGAAATCATTTTAATGATTGGTGATTGGTGACTTTGGGTGATGCTTAGTGATTGGTTACTCTCAAAGTAGTTAGCATAGTTTTGGCTGACGAGTTACGTTTCTTCCATTCTTCTGATTCTTTGTGATTTGTTTTTTATCGTTGATTGTGTTTACGACGGTGAGAATAAATGTAGTTCTTTATGCGTGATGCCAAAAGGGGTATTTGGCCGTGATTAAGTGGATTCAAAACTATTGATTCATTTCGACAGGGTTTACATGTCGTGTAAATGCTCTATGAGGCTGGCCAAGTGGAAGGAGTTATGTGATTCCTTCGAGTAGAAGCAAAATGACTATGAAATGTTGTTACTTTTGCTTGGGTCGTATCAAACATATACGAAAAATGAAGGACTCGCAATTTGGTAAGTTTCGTTAATTTTTTTCAGAGCGCTTTTCGCAATTTTTGGAGGGAGGGTCTAAGGAGACATCCTACTTCCTCCCTTCCCAGACACGTCCCCATCCTCTCTTCTCCTTCCCCTTCCCCTCCTCCTCTCGCTTCTCTACGATGTACCGTGTTCTCTAATTTAACCAAACAAATTTAGACGCATGCAGTGGATCACTCATGCTGTATTTTGTGGACATTGTAGAGGGTGTTCTTTCTGATATAATCGAGTCAAACTGGCGAGCTTTGCAATGAAGCCATGAAGATGGTGATGGATCTCGTCGAATATGTTTGAAAGGCTGAATATATGGAGGAGGAGAGTTTATAGGACACTATTTTGTCACCATCTGTTTTCAAATCTAACCGAAATAAAAAAAAGCAATCGGCAAGAGTCTATCCTAAAATAGTTTTATTTTCCATACTTGAAGTAGCAAGTCACTGAAGTATATACTGACATAATGCAGAAAATTACAAACTGAATGTGTTAATAGTAATTTTCTGTAATGTCCCATATTACAGTCTCAGTTTCCGGTTTTCTACATTTTGCTCTATTATTTACCTTTTCAAAAATAACAATAACAAGTATATACTGACGTGCTACTTCAAGTATAGTCTCTAAATATGTAAATGATGATACATACAAACTGAAAAATTACAATAATATATTAAATATTAATCTAATAATTATATTTAATTTATAATAATATACGCCAATGGAAAATGTACTTTAAAAATGTTTATGATTTAAAAAATCTTTATTAGTTACTTATCGGGACCTTTCCAGTTTCTAAGAAAACCTGTAGGCGAAGAGCGAAATTTCTTCCTAGGAATCTCTGATATCTTCTGTCACCGTCAAGCTGTGCATGAAAGCATTGTTGAATAAAGAACACATATGTGGGATTCGAACTCATGACCCCTCCACGGAAACTGGAAGTTAAAGGCGCGACCACTTTAGCTACTCAGCTACACAGTTCAGCTATTTCTTTAACAACATTACTGTTTTTCAGCTCTGTTAATTATTTGTAAGTCCAGTCACTCCCAAGTTTAGGTAATGAAGTAGTACCAAATTCCAGCAGTCTACTTGCGCGTATACATCGCAAATTGTTTCATCTTCCTGGAAAACTCCGAGTCTTCTCTATTCTGAGCAAAATGTTCACGAAGATAGTGTCTGAATTGTGCCTGTACTATTACCTTTTACATGAAAGTGTATTTGTCTGTTACAGTGGTGATGACTGTATGGTAAAGTCTACAGTCGCGGAACCTGCACAAAATCCGATATGGAACGCGACTTTCGATTTCCCCAACGTTCCTGGGGAAACGCTCATGGAGAAAACAATCGAGGTGACTCTGTGGGACCACTGCCCGGATCGTGAAAGTGTCTTCCTAGGTGAGTAGTTTTTGCTTTGGTATTTTGTTGTCAGTTACATTCGTGCGTAATGGATGAGGATAAATCTTTATCAGGAATGCCACGTGTCAATGTTCTTGGTATAAGTGTAGCAGAGAAAACATTAAGTTGAAATAAATCCATTTATATAATGCGACCAAAAAAATTATTTAGAGTTTAATGTATCTGTTATTGGCAAAGTAGAAAATAAGGTTTTGTACAAATGGCTAGGTAATGCAGACGATCCCTAAAACCGTTAGTGCGAATACATTTTTTTATTACTAACGTTTCTTAAGGATTACTAACAATAGATAACATATAAAATGCAAAGTATAATATTGGCGTATTTATCACTCGACATGTGGACGCGATCGTGAGTTAAATAATTTAAATATCTATCCTGAATCGTACTATTCAGAGTGATCCATATATTACAATGGATTACAATGTATTATGGCCAGTTTATTACTCAATAGGTAAAGTTTGTTATTAAATGGACTGACGATTCTTCCATGAAAGTGCTTAGCGGTTGATTTTATATTTTTTTAGTATACGTTTATTTGGGGTAGGAAAACATATAAAATGATGTTTAATCAATTATTTTCAACTTAGGAAACCGATTCTGTAATACAGTGATGTCAAGGTCTTCTACTGGTGGCAGTGTCGCGCTTTGTGGTAAGCCGTGGCATGCCACAAACTTCTTAGTGCAACTTGCGCCGAGAAAGGAAACTATCAGTATGTTGGCATGGAAACAGCGGACTGTGTGGACAGTTACCCTATTATGATTGCTAATCCCAACACTTACTTTAAATAGCTTCGAAGGACCACTGTATTTATTGAGGGCGAATACGCACACCGTAGAATTCCTGCGATGAATTACAATGAAGTTGCATTCGGGTGAATCAATAGGTGTAATTTGAAATATGACATATATTTGAATTTAAATAAACACTACATACATTAGATTGATTTAAATACATTTTCTCATGATAATGTTAGATTGAATTGTAAAAAAATGCCATGAGTATTTGTAGAATTGAAACAATTAGAATAAACGTGGTTTGAATTGATGGCTAATGGGGCAAACACGACGTAGAACATAACAGTTTCGTCATACGGAAGTAAAGACACAGTGACATCGATTATGGATGTGGTGGATACAGTGTACACACGGATGGATATCGTGTCGAGATACATCGTCTTCAGCTAGTTGTTGTCCCGTGGGTGGGGTGACGTCATGTGCTCGCCGATAGGCGGGAGAGCAGTGACGCAAGGCGCGGGGGCTCCGGAAGGTGCGAGCGAGAGCGCGCACGGAGACGTGCTCGCGATTACGATAGCCTCGTATGCGGAGCACGATTGGCGATATAGAATTGGTCGTGGCACATGACATACTTAGGCCATGATTGACAGCTATTGAATTGAATTCTTATTTTACGTGGCACTCAGGCCTGCTCTTCCTTCTGACCACGCAAATTTCGCTACGCTCCTTTCACCAACTAGCGGAGAAAGGAAGTATTTTTTGGGCGATTTCAATTTAGCTCAGAGGCGTCATTTAGGCTTGAGGATCTTTTACATGCAAGTAAATCTACTAGCATGGGACAGCCGGCTTTAATTCCCCATCCAAAGGAAGGCGTACACACGTACGTACGTTCGATCGGGTTGGAACCCGCCAACTTGGATACAACAATCCGATACGCTAACCTTTACACCACCGCATCGCATATGCAGGCACAGGAACTTGCCACGAAGTTGGTTTGAAGTATTTTGCGTAGTGCAACATTGAATAGCTTACACATCCACAGTCTCTGGAGTAGAATTACACGTGTGCAATCACAGCATTGCACGTAATTCACTGATCACATGATGGTGAACGGTCACCGTGTATGTTGCTAAGGAAGGTGGCAGAGCGCCGAACAGGTGCATGCGTCACAGTTAATCACAAAATATAATGTAAAATAGTTGTGCGTGTGCAACGCATCGGGATTAAAAGTCCGTACCACTGGGACTGCAGAAGGAAAAAACTCCGTAACTGAAAGGTTAAACTAAATGTATGCTTGCTGTGCGCACTATGAACACGTCAGAGGTAAGTAGCCCAAATTGCACTTAGATGCATAGCGCGGCGTCATAGCGTGTGGCATGAGAGAGCGCAGGAGTGCCACTTACTTCTGTCAGCGTGTGTGGCGGGAGCGCTGGCTACCCGCAGCCGGAATAGAATTCAGACAATCAGAATTCATCTTTTATTGGGTTAAAAGATTAAGAGTATGTTTGAATCATAACACAGGTTTACACGGTTTTGAACCAGAGGAGTTGAAAGCAATATATAGGTTAACTTTCGGCGCTTATTTCGAATTCGCAGTCCGTTTTCGACCATCAGGTCAGGTTTATTAGATACATGAATGAATCATGTTTTGAAATTTTCAACCTAAAAGCTTTAGTTAATTTGGAAGAACATGAAAAATCAGAAATGATGTGCAGTAGAATTGAGTCGATTGTAATATTTTAGGTCCGTCTCACGTATAAGAGACTAACATTAATCGCTCAGTATTTCTTCGTCCCAAAAACCCTTGTAATATTTATCGATTCTTTGTAAATCTTGCTGCAGTCGTTCTCCTTGCTCATCGCTAATTTCACCTAAGTTTCTAGGAAAAAAATCCAGATGGAAATGAAGCAAATGGTTGTTCAACGACATTCAAACTTCCAGTTTATGATAATTCTTCAAAAGCTATAAACAATCAGCTTGTAGTCGTCACTCTATTACCAAGAACGTTTGGAATGACTTCCAGGTTGCTGCTTCCGTGGGCGATAAACATTTGGCGAAGTTGTTGCCCGTCTGAAGTCTTCTAATATCTGGTCCGTCCGAAAACCCCTTTTTGGTTGCAGATTTTAGAAACCCGCTCGACCTAGGTCAAAGGCCTTTACAAATTCTTTATACGATCAAGTTTAATGTGTAAAGGTGGAAGTAACACACGAGTTGGATGAACAAGAGGTGTAGCACAGACATTTTGTTGTCCTAGTATATACTGGCTTCGACTCTGACGAAACTTTAAGATATTTCGATGCCAAAATATTTTGGAATTTATACCGATCACGTTCGTCAAACAAATGTAACTATCATCTGAGTGAGTAATATTAGCATCTGAGTGTGTTCGAATGGGGCAGAATGATCGGTCGCCAAAAAGTGGCTATGACGCATCGTGATATTGCGGCACGAACGGGGCGCTGCTACGACAGTGATGCGTGTGTGGAACCAGTGGATAAAGGATGGTCATACACAGCAGCCAGTGAGTGCTAGTCCACACAATGTGACCACAGCGTAAGATGATTGCCATCTTGTCCGCGTGACCGTAATCGAGAGAAGAGCGTCGTCCACTGTGTTGGCACGACGTTGGAACACTGCAACGAGTGTGGTCATGTCTACGTTGACGTTTCGACGCCATCTGCTGAGGGCTGGATTGGTGACACGCATAACACTGCGTCAGATTCCGTTCACCAGCAATCGCCAACGCCTCAGTCAGCAGTGGGCACGTGGACGTATGTTCATTGGTGTGCTGTGTGGTAAACTATAGTGTTTTCAGACGAGTCCCGCAACAATTTCTGCTACAGCAATGGAGCGTACGTATTCGACGCTACCGTGGTGATCGCAATCTGCCAGCCTGCATTGTTCCGCGCTGTAGTGGACAAACGCCGAGTGTGATGGTTTGAGACGCCATTGGCTACAATGTGCGCTCTCGTCTCATACGTATTGAGCGCAATCTGAATAGCAACCGCTACATCAGGGACGATTTCGACTTTAACATGTCAGGGATATCAGGTCGGCAACTTATTCGTTCTGGTTCTCCTCCAGACACTGTCGATGCTTTGTGGTTACTAGTAGAGCAGCATACCCAGGCTCTCTTTCAATCCAGTCCACGACATCTAGAGCCACTGATAGCAGCGCGTGGTGAGTTCACACCGTACTTAATTCTCAAGGTCAAAATGCCGGTACCGTTCTGTAATTCCAATCATTTGTATATTCTGATATACCTAATCTGTGGAATAAAGTTCATTGCAATAGTATGTATCCTTCTTGGTGTTGCGTTTTTCGCAAAAATCAGTGGAGTTCTCTTTGGTGGCTTTATTTGGAAATTAAACTGACTTTAGGTTCTTTGAATTAAACACTCAGGCGGTGAGCTGGCGACCGTGTATTTCCAGTGCACCTCGCCACGGAACGTGGCGGGCGAGGCCGGAGGCTGAGGGGTGGCGTGTGGTTG
The DNA here is from genome assembly GCA_017312745.1 of Gryllus bimaculatus. NCBI lineage: Eukaryota > Metazoa > Arthropoda > Insecta > Orthoptera > Gryllidae > Gryllus > Gryllus bimaculatus. The sequence goes on along the minus strand of BOPP01000111.1, from coordinate 4,038,994 downwards.
CAGGGGAGTGCGTGGTGGAGCTGCAGAAGGCGTTCCTGGAGGACCGGCCCGTGTGGTACCGCCTGGAGGACCCGCGCGGCCTGCGCATGGGCAGAAAGGATAATGAGTCGACGCGAGCGAGGATTCTACAGTATGGATTCGAGACGACAGCAGCATATCTTATCGCGCGCGCGCACGCTCGTGAGCTCGCGCGTGTGAGCGTAGGATGTGTGGTGCATATATACATGTCGATGTATACTTATCTCAGTGTGTGTTGCTCTGCTAGATTAGACCGTTCGCTTGCCGCAAAGAACACGTTCAGTCAGATTAGATCTTGTGTGCATCACTTGCTGTGTCTTTGCGTATTTTTGTACGTAATGTTTACTCCACTTCATGTTGATGATAAAGTCATTCGATTTGGTTTAAGTGCCTAGGTAAGAATTATTCACATCAAGCAAGGTTTCGGGGTCTTTGGGCCCGCTCTATAGTTGAGGACGAGCGTCTGCAGGATCTCCACACGATGAGACATATTAGTTCGAGAGACGGCAATTTAAAATGACCGTCACACTTTGCGTAGGGATATAACGATGTTCGGGAAGAATAAATAGATTTCTCAGTTAAAGAGTTTACGAATACGCAAAATTTAAAGAACATCCGTATTTTACGATTCAAAGATAAAATAGATGTAATGACTTACAATGACTCGCCCTGTATCCTCAGGATGGTTCAGAAATAAAGTGTACATAGGCAGAGGCTCATGTTAGAAAAGAAACTAAACTTTTCTTCAATGAAACTGGGTCTGTAGTAGTAGATGCGTGCCGGAGCTTGGAAGGGCTATGTTAAAGATACGCATCTATCGGCACAATGCACACTCGAGTCGCCAGTTGGCGAAGTGCAAAACTATTCTCAATTAATAGTTATTCGTATTTATAAATGAGCGCATAGATTTGGGTCTGTTTATTACTCATTCATATACGTCAGCAAACTGTATTTTTACGAAATTAAATAAATTTTCCTATAATAAGCAGACTTTAATAAGAAGTACTGGTCAATATTATGCCATAAGGTTTTGCTTTACAAATTTTATAATTCGATATTGCGTATTTCGATGACCACTCATGCATTTTTTATTAAGGTTTCCGCAAACATTTTTTGTTTCCTTTCAGCAAAAAATCTTTTCACGTTTTTTTTAAAATTAAGGGGGAAATTGAGGGCAGAGGTAGGTGTATAGATTTTGCAAAGCGGGCTAGTGAAAAGGCTAGTGAATCTGCTGTGGTCGCGCAGACGGGTGAATCCTGCGGGAGGAGCGAGAGAAGGCCAGCAGCCCCGACTCGGCACCCGGACCAGCGTTGGAATGGCGCTTGTCGGCTGGTAGCTTCGCGCAGGGGCTCCAGCCATCGACGCAGCGCTGAGGTCGAGAGCTTCTCCAGGGGCGCGACCTCCCGCATCCCTGCCCGGCTCCCGGGCGCTCAGCTCCTTAGTATGCGGTGACGTCGCCCGCCTAAGGGGTGGCCCGCCGCCGCACACGCCCCGCCAACACGCCCCGGCGACACGCCCCAAGACACGCCCAAGACACGCCCCAAGACAGCGCCCCAAGCCGATAAGAGAATGCTAGGAGAAATCTGGATTAGACGCGCGCCCACGACAGTCGCGCCCCCACACGCCGCGTGAGACTGAGTAGACAGCATGCGCTCCAAGGATGTATTATGCCAAGACAACGCAAGACATCGAGGATGAGTCTCACGCAATCACGGTATTATATAGTCTTGTAGTGGGTATAGAGACGAGGAACGCTGACTTGTTGTCATGGCTTACGAAGCGCGCAGATGGTCAGTCGCTGTGTGTAGTGAGCAAGACGTAGAGTGTGCGCTCTGCCGCGATACACACATCTTTCTCGAGAAGAGAACAGGACGCGCTGAGATACTCGGGCCCCCAAAGACACGCGAGACGCTCTCCAGGTGAATATCGGCCGGCGTCAGCGCGCACGAGAGACTACTGATAGCGGCACTTAACATGGGGTGTTAGACATTAAAAAGAGTAGCAGAGATAGCGACATACTCTTGATTTAGAGCGAGGTTTACAATTGTTTACTCCCCCACGACACGCGCACTACGAAGCCCACAGACACGGCCAAGGACACGCCCCAGACACGCCCCAGACACGCCCAAGACAGCCAAGACACGCCGAAGGACTCGGGCATAGGACACGATCCTATGCAGAGACCTGCGCCCAAGACACGCACAAGACACGCCCCAGAAGCGAGGATGCGCGCCCAAGAGTCACAGACTAAAAGAGCACGCGACAACAGACACAACGCGAAGTGCAGAGTTAGCAAGGAGTCGGCGTAGCCACGACACGCCCCAGAGACACGCCCAAGACACGCCCAAGAAACAGAACGCCACGACACGCCCCACACAGCCCACAGGCACGCCCAAGACACGCCCCAAGACACGCCCCAAGACACGCCCCAAGACACGCCCCAAGACACGCCCCAAGACTCGCCCCAGGACACGCCCCTCCATACACCTCTCGACATGCCCCTCGACACGTCACTCTTCACAATTAGATGTGTAAATTATGTCGTTTTTTTTAATATGAGTTTGCAAGTGATCAACTTTATTTTTAAAGCGTCGCGAAATGGTGGGGAATTGGTGGATTTCACCAGTCAGGAAAACCTAAACTATTTTTATTGTTAGAGCGTCTCTAGGCCTCGGATTCGTCTTTCGGATGAAAATTGCAAAGAAATTAAATGTACCTTATTGACAAAGAATTCACAATCTATTTTTGCATAAGAGAAATACGAAACCGCTATTGTAGTTCAACAATGTGCAAATTCTATAATACACTTTCAGAAACGAATGCTAAAATAAATGGTAAATACACAATTCAACATTGACAATTAAACACAGATTCCTTTTAAAAAAAAACTTAGTTCTAAATAATTCGATTCTATTAATTGCAAAAAAAACAACTCGTTAATACAATTATATAATTAATTTAAATTTATTCGTGGTAAATATACTTATTATCTTACTTAAAACCAAAGTTTTGATATGTTATCTTCTCAGTATACGTAATTAAAAATCCCAGTTTTATACATTCAAATCGTTCTCTCAGATTAACATTCACATGTACCCTAGTCAAATTACAATCTTCAGAATTTAAGAGAATTAGTTGTGGATGTAATTTACAATGCTTTAATAACTTTTTATTAAGGTTAAGAAAGGTATAAAGAGGTATAAGAAAATATGGAAAACGCTTGGGGCAAGATCCGGAATATAGAGTGTAGCTCAAAACAGATCTTCTGCAGCAGTTCCGCCTGGAGATGTTACAGTCCGGATCTCACCCAAGCGAATTCCGTCATTTCGCCTCGTAGAAGTGTGTTTAAAACCGCCTCCTGGACTGAAGTGGTCATGTATTAGAAAGGAGATAGACCTTGCCATCCCCCCGCTCTCGGCTTCCAGACCCGGAGCTCCCTCCGCCGAGCTACAGCAAGGAGCGCCGGCGCAGTTCGTGCAGCCGCGGGATGCGCGACCCCGACGAGATCCTGCGCAATCTCAAGGCCGTCAAGGGCGAACTCCTGCTGCGGCGCACCATGAGCTTGAGCGGCAACAAACTGCGGAGACGTAAGTGGGCCCCTTCGCGTGCTCCATTTCATCCCAGTAATCACAAACATTGCAGCCTCAAAGAAAGATTCGCACCATCCCTAAAAGAAACCATGATGGAGAGGACGAAATAAAATGTAGTTCTCCATAGTCTCTCCGAATTTCATGAAAATAAATTAATAGTCAATCTTCAGGAATATTAAATGTTTAAATCGAAGTGAAACGGAATTGGATTCTCAACAATGAGTTATTTACTGAATCTTTGGATGTCGGATTCCAGAAAAATATTTCTCAACTTACCAATCTTCTACGCCGTATTATCATTTTTTACGCTTTGCAACATGTTATATTTTCTTCTTCTTGTGTTGATTCACCTTATACACATCCTTATTTTAATGATGATAACTGAAGTTATATTCTGTGACAACGTGGAAAATTATCTTTCCTTCATGATGCACAATCCAGTTTGCCCTTCGGATACTTTTATCGATAGTAGCAATTGCGGAAACGTAAACCTATTCTACTCTTCATTTCTATGTCTGATTGTGTCATTTTCTATTACATTAACAATCGCTTTACATCACATTTCAGTAAAAGTTAGTAACAATTTTAGTCAGCTACTTGACGACTCAGATTTGTAGTACATAAATGTACAACAACTTTCCGCTCCGTAGTTCATGCGATGTTGTGAAGAAGAATCATTGTGCACTGAAATTTATTTTTCAGCAAGCAGATTGTTCTTCAGTAAAATCAATTTTACCATGTACCAAATTCCTTTTTTTCAGTAAATTATGATATACAGGTCTTTATTTTATGTCGCAATCCGTGACTGCCAGCATCTACGCTTGTTATGGCAATTTGGCAACTTTGTGAAGTATCTTTGACACCTCATTCACCTTGTGTAGTTCGATGCCTTTAGGTTACGGGGTAGATGGATATAGCTTTAGTGTACTATACAGACACCTCGAGAAGATAGAAAAGAATAGAAAAGATATGGGAAAGATTCCTACGGCTGTAAGGAAATCTTGTTACTAAATTAAGTCATCTTGAATGTTTTATGGAAACGAAAACCTTATTTAAGCATGGCTTGGGTTGACTTCCAGAAGGTTTTCGACAATATCCCATTCGATTGGGTTTGAAGACCCTGGATCGATCTCATCGTAGACTAAGTGTTTTCTGTTCTTAAAGCCAATGTCTTCAAAATACTGTTTGTCGTTAATGATTTTAGCAATATTTGCATGAAACTTAGCCTTGACAAATATACAAGAGTCAATTTAAAGAGAAGCAAAGTGACAATGTCGAATATCGTTAAAATTAATATGCACACTGCGATTCAAGATCTTGGTTCATGTAAAACTTACAAATAACTGATCATTGCAAAAAGATCTGGATCGTCACCCGGAGAGAAATTGCAGGGCGTATTACAGAGAAATGAGATTTGTCCTGCAGTTCCCTCTAAACTCCAGAAATAAAATATCTGCAATAGATAGTTTGGCGGTGCATGTAGCCGAGTACAGTTTCGGACTCGTGTACTGAAGTGAGCAAGAAATTTGAATCATGTATCGAAAAGAAAGAAAACGGCTCACAATGCATCATGCCGCCGCAATAGCAAGAAACATTGCGAAGAAAACTATGCAAGACACGCAGAATAACACACTGAACTAATGGTGCTACTAAGCATGAAATGTGGGACACAAAAATATGTTTCAGAAATCGTGGTGAGACACACCACTGCATGGACAATATTTAAAAATAGTGGACAAAGTGCAGATCAATGAAGATCAACTAATTACGCGGCTTAAAAGGGGAAGAATGAAGCCAGAATCGGAAACAGTTGTAATAGCAGCGAAATATCAGGCGTTGAGAACACGACATTTTGATAACGCAGTTCTCAAAATTTGCACAAGTAGAAACCATTGATCATATCGTCTCCGCTTGTCCAATTCTAGCAGAGTCCGAATACCTGAAGAAACACAATAGGGTGTGCAGTTACCTCCACTGACAGATCTGCAGCGCCCTCGAAGTTCCAAACACGTGCTCCAAAAGGCACAAACACTCATCAAAACCGGTGACGTCTGTTGCACTGTGTAGAAAATTGTACGACCAACAAATTCAAACTGATACGCACGATAGCGGCAAACAAACCGGATATTGTTGTCCGGGATTTGAAGAACAAACATATCTACCTGTAGACATAGCTGCGCCGTGCGATCAAAATGTCGTAACCAAGAAGGCAAAGGAACTTCGTAAATACAAGACTTTGGATATTGAGATCAGTTGAATGTGGGGCTTAAAAGTACTGGACGTCCCGATAGTTATCAGAGCTATGGGTTTTGTTCCAAAAATTTGTGTAAGAACTTGGCTAAACTCCCAAGTCATTCAAAGACTGGGAAGTGCAAGACGTTCAGACACATTCAGAACAGCCCACCCAGTAGAACCTGCCGATATATATATATATATATATATATATATATATATATATATATATATATATATATATATATATAAATGGTTTACTCTGTCCCATCGTCGTGTAAGCGTTCTAGACACCAATTAATGATAGTAGTGATATTGCTCATGTGCTCTCTATAAACAAGACGTCTGGAACGTGACTGCATCGCATCACATGATTCTCGAGTGAAACTAATTTACATCAAATAGTGGAATTTAATGTGGGAACTTGGTATTGTTAAGTTGTGAAATTATATGGAAACACTACATTGTTTTAACGTTTGATTCAAGAATTGTGTCGAACAATTTTTTTGCTTCTGATAATTTAATATCAATTTTCCAACTCGATCTATTTCATTAAAAATCTTGGAAGAATTTCCAGTATAATCAATGAAACGATGAAGAACCGCTCGCTCTCTCATGTGTTTAAGATTTTTGAGAACTTATTTTTTGTAGTTTATTGATCGACATCTGTAATATTGGGAAGGAAAGATTTTTTAAGCTGAAACCTGGAACCAAGAACATCCTTTTAATATTTTAGTGTTTTTGTATTGTTTTTTAAGTTTTAAATTCAATTGTCACCTCTAGGAACATCTTTAGTTAAAAATCAATTCTTAGGCAAATTGGAACAATCTCACCTGTATGAATCGTCTATGTATGTTTCATTCTCTGCCTGCCAACTATCTCCAATAAATAAAAAATATTTCTTCTGAAATTTTTCTTCACGTCTAAGACAAAAGCGCCGATAGTAGTCACAGGCAAGAGCATTTTCGTAGTTTTTTTTAAATTAATCAAATTAAATGAATTATTAAATACTTCATTTTGAAACTACTGAGACTGTCGTGGTTACGTGGTGAGGATGTTCTGGACTACGAAATGGTGATAAAGTTGTTTGAATTTAATTGTACCAATAATACACTGAAAAATAATTAATCTGGACATTTATTTATTCCTTCACACTCTCACAAACGTCGTGTGCCATCCTACCACATGATTGTGCCAACCTGCTCCAAAATCTGTACCAACACTCCCAACAAGTGAGATTAATTGGCACACATTGACTTGATGACGTGTAGTGACTCTAAAAGGTCAACTTTCAAACATTCACGAATAAAAAATACTATAAGGTAGCCCAGTAAATGTAGTTCCCATTGATTCGACCATACGTATCAAACCTAACTGGAGCTGTGCAAAAGGTAAAAATTACTAACTGGCACCAACCAGTCCCGGTGTCCCCAAAGATGTTTTTTTCGAAACTTCATAAAACAAAATCCTCAGAATTGTCAGAAGCAAAATACTAAATTTTTGGCTCGTTTAGATGAATGTATGATTATTACACACTCTGTAACTACTATATTCGCTCAAAACTCACATCAAACCATTTTTTTAAAGCCTATAAAATGAAATTCAAAATACCGGCCAATTTTTCTTTTGTCATTTTTTTAAATATTAGAGAAGCTTTCCCGTATGCAACCATTTTCAATAAACGATTCGTTTTCACATTATCAACGTGAATTTAGAAAATAAAAATATTCGGATATAGTAATACTTTATTTTCTAAATGATGCTTTTTCAACAGGTCAAAATGAGGAACGACACAAGATTTTACTCATTTTAAATATTGATTTATACTTTCGTTTATAATGTGTGTATATCATTCATATATTTTGCAAGATTAAGATTTTATCTTTCTTTGTTGACTGAAAGATGTGCTTCAATAATATGTTGTCTTGCTTCGTTGTGTAAAATTTCCCACCACATGTTAATTGGCAAAGTGATCGTCTTCGACCCATATACATGTCCTAAAAGTTTGTAATATTTATTCTGAGACATTCTATATAAAAAACATAGAAACTCAATCAGCTGCTGACATAAAAGGTACTGTGAGAATTGTAGTAGAGAAGGGAAGGTAAATCTGGGACTGTGAACAATATAGAATTAAAAAGTAAATTATATTACGAGAACAAACATACTGAGTATTGACAGCGTGGAATACAAATTCACTTTCGCCATAGCTTATCATTAAAAGAGCTATAAATTTAAAGTCTCCCCTCGACAATGTATTAAGTCTCCCTCGCCCTTTCCTAACATGCTTTCGCCTGACACCATTGTTTTATGCTACATATAGAATTTGCTGGTGCTTCTCAATACTTAAAACACATTGAAAATTTTCACATAGTTATTTTGTTTATAGCTTTATTTTATATTTTTTTCTAATGAGTAAGGGTATGCTTTTACAATTATTAACGAATTTCTTATACGAACAATACATTTTTTTGTCGAATTGAAATGTGGAAGTAAGACCGAAGAACAATATCTCTGATGCTCTAGAAAATAGTGACATTTCTGACTTGTTAGAAACTAAAGTTTATTGGTGAGATTTATAGAATCTGTATCAGCACACCAAATATTGTTGATGAAATCCATCTTGAGCCTGAATCAGAAAATTGTAAACAACTAAAACTTTCAAATAGAAGAAGAATTTTGACTTCTGTATAAGTTGTACTGCTCAAAAAATTGTAGATAAGGATGAAAAAAATCCGAAATATTTTTACCCGTTCTTTACTGAAAGATACTTTTGACTTATTTGAGAAAACCAACGTTTATACAATTTAAAAGGTGGGCTCATATAAAATTTGTAATCCGACAGAAATCAGAAAACTTTTTGAGGAATACCTAATGGTCGGTTCTTTGAGACTACGCTTTGTACTAGGAATATCACATTCTAATTTGCTAATAGCATAATACATATAATACAAGGCAACAAAAAATATTCAAGATCTTGAGCGACCACATGATTATGTAAGTTTCTCAACTAAAAAACGATAAGTTAATATAAAAAGTTTAAATCCATGAAATAAACCGTGCCAGAAAGGGCCAATAACATTTTCTTCAACTGACACATCACTCTTGACTGTCAAGTGTTAAAAGACACTTAATTTTTAACAGATACGTGTTTCTGGACACGGCACTTCAGAATCAGTAAAATGCAATTGGTTTTCGACTAATGTCTCGAGGGAGGTGGAGATCGAAGTCTTTCGTATGAGAAAAATAATTACTGTAAAATATTGTAGTGCCTCTAAAGACAATTTTTGTTAGAGTATTACTTTATTCAGTCTCTTAGCATTCGAAAGACTTTCACAAACGTCTTGAAAACAATAATGAAAAAAATCGCATATCGTGTGTTTAAGATTGTCTTTCATATTTTTATGTAATGTTTTATCTTCCAACAAGTGACTTTCAAGCATGTATTTAGATGCACTTCAATACAGTGTGGCTTGAAAATTTCTCTTCTTATAATCTTTAACTCTAAAGTTTATAATTTGCTTCTTTCTTTTGTAATATGTTTAATATTTTCTTTCCTCTTCCTTGTGTATCCTCTAGCGGACAAGATGTAGCTCACTTCTCTGGTAAGAGTTACTCGTTTTCTGTTTCATATGATGTCTAGTCATTCCGATGTATCGATGTATTTTTAATAAATGTGGTGCGAATGTCTGCTCTTCCCTCTTATGATTGTTTTTATAGACGTTCTACCTGCAAGCAAATCTTGTTCGTGTATATGTGGCTGAGTATCAAGGTGTGTTCCTTTATGTGGCTTTTCATGTCCGGTGACCCTCGCTTTGTTAAGCCGTCCGACTGCCGCTGCTAGACTGATGACTATGCGCTCGCCAGCGTTCCACTGTCCCCAGCCCTTGTGTCCGCTTCCTCCTGTGGCTTGCAACAGCAGCTGCGATACTCGTTGGCTATGGTAGTCGACAGAAAAAGTGTTTCCACTTGTAGTTTTGGTACTTAGATGTAAATGTGTTATTTTGAATTCAATGTATTTTATGGGTCAATTTTAAACGAGCTAAAATGTATTTAACGAAGCCGATGGCCTATATGCTTGGGTAAGTAAACTGCAAAATATTTCATTTGCCAAAAGGGTCGTAACAAACACACACAAATGCATTAGAGAAAAAATTCCCTATGGTGTAACTTGAGCTCTTCTAAGATATCGTCGTGGAAATGGTATTTCAATTATTTTAGTGTTACTGAAGTGTAATTTAAATATTATTAAATTGTTACTTAAAATCTATCAAATTAAAACCCCCTTCTACCCCAAACGCCCCACAAAACTGATGAAACTTCTTAAGCCTTTCGTTCCAGCTAGTTTGCAGAGAAGGAGAATAAATTCTCCGTAAGTCTATTAGAAATAAATTATTTTTGTGTAAATATATTGGAAAAGTAAGAATACCGTTTTGAAATTCATGAATGTTCATAGAATTAGTGTTGAGTTTTCTATTGTAATCAATTAAGGCTCTCGAAAGTAAAAAATTGTATCCCGCATTTTGGGCGAAATGGATTTTATAGATTTTTGTAAAGAGGAAGTAGATCTGTCTTTATTCCTGATGATTTCAAGAAAGGGTAAGAAATGGCAGTAAAAATTAGATCGGACGTTGTATCATCTCCTTACGTGTAAAATGGAAGATTATTATTGAATTTCCCCTTCGAAACGTGGGATATTAAATAATCATTATTTACATGGAATGCCTCAATTTTCTTCGAGGAAAAGTTGCATTTCCAAAAAAGTAAAATTGTAAAGAAATATGAGTTTTGAAAAAAGGATATTTTAAACAAAAAACGAATGTAATGTGGAATAAACTAAAAATTCGACCACATCAACTGAAAATATATAGATAGTTGTACCGAGTGTTTCAGTGAATTGAACAACCCACAGCAGCTGAGCATCGTATCTCTCGGGATTGGTATTTAGGCTCCGTCGTCTTCCTTCTATAAGTAAATGACATGTCCTCGATTAGAAACACTTATTTTCGTTAATATTCTAATTTTTGTGTAAAAGAACTATTAGCACTACCAAGTCAGATTTTCAAATTTCGTAATAACTTGTATGTAACGGAAAAATGTTTGAATGTAATTTCAAACCTGAAATCATACCTGAAATGGAATGACAATATAAATTAATGGAACGTTAAGATTAGTTCATTATGCTACACCTTAAGGATTCTTTCGAAGTTCGTCTGTCTGATCGATGAGTGAATTATGTAAATGTCCTGCATTATGGAGTGGGAAAATGTTCCGGGGAAACAGATCGTATGTCTTTACATTACCAAAGAAATTGAAGGAGAAATGAGCAAATTCTCTCCCCGTGTTTATTGCCAGCTTTTTATTGATGTTGGAATGTTACCGTTATCTTCCCTCTTGTTTATGTGCGATTCAGTCATTTGTCTAAACTGACTTACTGGAGGCGAGCACCAATATTCATGCAATACATTTTCTATATGTTAGTTAGTTAGTCATTCTTCAATGACTGAGGAATCTGTTTGATCCAAAATAGAGAATACTATCGAAATACTGGAAATAAAGGAAGGGAAGCATTGCTTAAGGATTAATTTTGCTATATTTTGTTTATAATGCTATATTTTTAAAGCCCATCATCTGTCACTAGTGCTGAATACTTTTATCTCTTAAGAAAATAGTGCTTCCTTATGTGCAATATAAAAATTCTGCCGCTATACGTTAAAGTTTGCGTACTCTTAGTTGACAGAATGTCGTAAAAAACAATCTGTCAACGGAGGTTTTAGGGATTATTGTAATTTTCAAACCTCATAGAGTGCGCCCATTTACTGATTTCCATAGGTAATAGTAGATGATTTTCTTAGAAGCTCCAGCCAACGAGTCTCATACACTTCTGCTTATGCCTGCTCGATACGTTCAGAAAACTATAGAAAGTGTGTATTACATGAATAAAGGACCGATTGTCAACGATAGAAAGTTGTCTTCAATAATTCTGTACTGTATTAAACAATGTGAATGTCTTTGTGCCAACACTGTTAGAGACCAGCCTTACGGCATCGCGTTACTGTTCCGAACTAATGGTGTTTGGGAGGTCGTTGGTTCGATTCCCGCCAAGTGCCGAAAATTTGATTCATGCGTTTAGCGTCGGTTAGTTTGAGGTGCCTGCCGGAATCGAATTCGTAGGGCGACTGGTCTGAACTGTAGTTTCCCTGATCGCTTCTAAGTGAATGCCGGAGTAGCACCCTAAAATACGGGCCACGGACCCTGCGCAATCCTTCCGTCCCTATTCTGTCCCCGTTCTTAGGGCTGAGCGATCAGCTGTTCTCTTACCTTCCCACGGCTCATGTCTCTAATCTAGAAATAACCTCCGTATAGTGTTGGAGGTAGACCAAGGCAAAACTGTAAGAGCTGATGAACCATAAAAAGAAATTTATCTTTGTACGTAAAATGCAGTTTTACATAAATTGTTCCTTTTACCAAGATCCTCTTATTTCTGAACTCTTTTCACAATTCATTCATCGCTAGAAAACATATGACGTATGGTCTTGATACCTCTTTGTATTTCTTCGCTACTGATGTGTAATGTGAAATTAATGAAAACTCTCCGACGCGGCAACATTAGCTCTTTAATTTCGTACACATTTCTATGATATGCGCAGGATATTCGTTCTAGATGTAAACAGAGTAATGAAGATTTCGTGGGGCGTATCCCATGGAAAATTCAGTTTTGTGGAAATTCAGTTTCAAAGGTTTTACATTTATTCAAATATTTACTTTTTCGACAATTTGAATGTATTACTTATATAATCTAATAAGTATATCTTCTAGTATTATTAACTCTGAATTTTTAAACACTTCATAGTTGGAAGAATTAAATTCTAGACATATGTAAAAAAGAGCATAATTTTCATTTGAGGACTTTAAATTATGCTATAATAATTATTTTTGCAATAATAAAGTTACTTGTATGTTAATTTCAATCAGGGTTTCTACACCTGATCTGTGATTTCAATTTGCAGCAAACATCGAAACATTTGATACGAAAAGACTTTCATTTAATAAATATTTTATTAAACAATTCAAGGACAATTTTGACTACAAAATAACTTTCCATTAATAATTGGTTGTAAATATGTCTACTAATTTTCGATAATTTTCTGTGTTATTGAGCAATATGTGTATTTATTTTTTTTTAATTTTAGGGTTTAAGATCAAATGCTTGGACTTGGCGCGTATTCTATTCCTGAGACTTACCTCAAATGCACTATTTATATTTTTCTTCTGAAGCGAAATATATCAACTATATGTAAATATTTGGAACTAAATGTGCACCTTCGCCTTCTCGAAAAGCTATGATACCAAGGATATTTCCCTATTATCGTCATGTTCGTATGTAACTGGAAACATTTTGAGTGTTATTGTGATATTTCCCCAATTTTGCAGTTTTCAAAAAGATGATTGCCTCAGTATCATCTCTCCTAACCCCTGCCCTCATCGTTGTTCCCGGCTCCCTTGTGCCCTGTTTCTCGTGAGATGCTTATCTGCGTGCTGTTGTGCAGGAAGCAGGGACGCGCAAGATGCGATGATGGATGTGCCGGAAAAGAACACCAGCAGCAGCCCCTCCGACGACGAGGATCGGTGGAGGTAAGTGATAATCTTCAACATAAATACATGTTGGGAGGATTGTTTGTACTCTTGAAGGAAAAGGTATGCAAAATATAGGAGTATGCGGGCGCTTTATCACCCTTTACCTCCGATAGTGGCCGGCTGTTCTGCCGCCAGACAAAACGAAACATACTAATAATCATTGCAGGTCCTCAGTGCAGTGTTGTGATCCTGGATTGTAGAACTAAGGATCGAAGCTAATCAACTTCGACTTAGTACCGATGTATTTCGTAATTAATGAGGGGTAGTGTTTGAGAGTCATGTGATGATCTAAATAACGCTTTCAAAACAGAAGAGAAAACATTATAAGCTCTGAAAGTATATTGTACAACAAATGTACTGGTCAAAATTGCTCAGAAATGGAAACGATATCAATTCAAATATAAAGGTTAAAGAACAATAATAGACAAACATAACATGAGCATCAATTCAAAGTTTTGACCAACACCAAATTTATGGCCATTTTCAGGAGAAAATATACAATGTATGACATAAAAGCATTACAATCTTATAATAAGATTGAAATACAGAGTGAACTCCACCTCACATCTATCTTAAAACATGAGAGGAAAGGATATTGTGTGAGTAAATAGTATGCATTAGCATAAGGGAGTGTGATATGCTAGTAAACAAACTGCAAACATCCGCACGTATCAATATATGATAATTAGGAATCCTAATATTATTAAGTAAATTATCAAGTTGTAATACATTTTTAATCGTATGATTTTCTTGTTTCAACATATTATTTAAACTGTCAAATATATAGGTATAGAAAGATTCTCACTAATAATACTTTTAAAGACTTTTTTAAAACTTATTTATTGACTGTCAAAAAGAAAAATAGTATGTTAAATTGTGTTAAATTATTAAGAGTTTTCTTGTTAAATTGTGTTAAATTATTAGAAGTTTTCTACAACTATACCAATTCATTAAACAGAAACCTCCATTAAGATGTATTATTCAAATAAGATTAGTAAGGTTGAGTTTACTGGCAACTACTGGCAGAGTAGGCTAGCTGCAGAGTACGATTAATTTGTTGTGGAAATTCATTTTGTGGTTTGTACAGCCGTACATTTTGCAAATGCAACCCTATATAAATTAGTATATGTTTCCCTCTCGTGCTGTAATCTTTAAATAGTTTCGATGGTAAATGAAAATTTTCTTTCAAATTGAAATTATGACATTTCAATTCCTTTCATATATATATATATATATATATATATATATATATATATATATATATATATACTTTTAAAGTAAGCCAGATCTAATGGATAATATCCAGTTTTGAAATATCCAGTTTTATAATATTTTGAAATAATGTTTAGCGCTAGAACTGTTTGCACGCCTTCACCATTTCATTATTTATTATACCTTCGAACCCCAGTATCAGAATATTATTACTACTATAGTACTATTGGAAGACTACTCTGTGCATTTGCCAAAGGTATGACTGTACAAACGTGAAAAAAAGTTGTGATACATACCACATTCATTCTCGTATTATTGAAACGTTTACGTTAATTTATAATAATACATGTGCGAAAACGTTGCACCTTTAAAATCGATTGTGTATGCTATTAAGGCTGGTAACAGGTTGCTTCATGGAGATCGCCTCACTGATCAAATACATGTCTCTGCGAGTGTTCCGAAACAGCAAAAATAGTTCCCCTGAAGGTGATTGCACTAGACCGCGCAGGTTTTCGCTTCAACATGCTGGCTATTAAGCCATGAGAATTTAACAGTTCATTGACTCAGACGCGACTATGAAAATATTTATTTAATAACTTTGATTCATCAAAATCCAAAAATAATAATGAAATTAGCACTTGAGCGACATAATTCAGTGTCTTGTGCTCTATCCTTACAATAATGTTGGAAGAACAAATTTGGATACTTTTCGAATAAATCTTGCTTTCATATTTGCAGAAATGATTTGACTAAAAATTACCTGAAAACAACCGCTATTTTAAAATTTTTTTTAAAAGATCCCATTTTTAAACATTACTTTGGACTCAGAAATAAATATTAGCTTCAATAATGAAGACGTGGTACAAATGTGGAAGAAATACGGACTAGAGCAATTTTCGAAAATTGAGAACTTTTAATAAAAATCTCATCTATAAACACCCTTCGCACTATTATAATACTACATATTTTTAAATGGAAGGAGTTTTTAAAAACGACATGAAAATAACTCCGAATAAGTAAAAGATCCGTGTGAAATTCATAGAACCTAGAATTCGGCTACATCGTTTGGGAAAGACCCCTTGAAAATCCTATGAACGGTTTAGACGCAAGTGTCTTTCAGAGTGATTGAGTTTCGAAGAAAATATTTTATCGTTATAAAGAGCTGAAATAATCTGATTTCCGTAAAACATGCACCATCGGTTTTTCTACAGTATTGCTTAATTTTATTTATACTCCTTATAAAGAAAAGTACATACACGAAAAAGTGTACAATTAATGAATTGCTATTACAATGGCAATTAACTGCCAGACTTTTTAATAATTGCTGTATATTATAATCACGTGCGCTGACTTCACACGATACCAGAGCCTGACACTTGAAAAAATGGCATAAGAATTAATTTTAAATTAATTGCCACATTTTCGAAGTTTTCGTGTTTAATTAATTACAAAAACTTGAGTTTGATGCTATCACAGCACAGACGCGAGCTATTTAAGAGTATTAATTGCTAATTACTTACATATTTCGATGAGTTGTCATTTATTTGAAAGAGGTTTGCAAATCTGTATCTTGTGGACACAAATTTTAAAGTTATTTGTGACGGCAGAAATGGTAGGCGAACAGACTAGCATCAAGAACTTTTCTTCAGGTGCATCAAGACTTTGTCATGCCTCCCGGAAAGCTCGTTAAGTGTGTCCAAAAAGCACTGAAAACATTGTTCTTATGTTATTCATGAGTTGTGATCATGAACAAGTATGGCGTTGAAAAGTAATTGCATTAAAGTGAAGCGGCTACGTGGTATAGGTATCTTACATTCCATCATTCGTTTTTCTAAAAACAAAGTGTCAAATTGAAAAAATTCCTTGAAAACAGTGGGGGCTCTCTTTTAACTGATGTGAAATGAAAGTTTGATTCAGAGTAATCGAGTTCTCCTGGAAATATATCGGAATATGACAATCACAATGCCAATTCCTCTGATGCATTTTGTTTCCTACATCATCGTCATTCGACCTGCTCGGGGTTGACAATGGCGAGTGCACGAGATGAATAAGAGGGAGCAAAGGGGGAATGGGGAGCAGATGAACGAGCGAACCTGCCGCGAAATCGCTTTGCCCACTCCAACTGTCAATCGCTGGACCGGGAATGCAGCCCCTGCCAGCGATGGGAGACGAACTGCTACGCTACGGGTCGCCTAACACCATGGATAGAGTTCCCTTGACAAACGATAATCGTGTTCCCGAATATATTAGCTCCTAAACACTATTAATTAGATCGCTGGTGAGGTAGATACCCTCTATTATTATGATAAATAAATGACGTGGTCTGGATACCAGACATCATTTATTTACCATCGTAAACACTAGTTTACGTCTTGAAAACGCTTCACCCCAAGCACACGACTAAGAATACTTCCTACATTAGTGATACCATTATTTCAACACATCAAAATGTAATTGACATGAAATACAATGCTTTTGCTTCCAGTTAAATCAATGGGATATATTATAGGCTTCAGAAGGAACAGACTAAACTTGTAAATTCACATATCAGCATAGAATATTAAGCACATCCTCTCTGAAGTGGGCCAAAGAGTGCCTTCTTGAGTGAACACTCTATATTCTCTCTCCACAGCTTCTCTGACATCTAAGAACCTTCATTTGTGCTCTCCTTGCTTCGCGGCCAATCTGGATGTTCCAAGACGTCGTCGTGATGTTTCGGGGACTCCATGAATATCTGTTCCTTGATGAAACCAGAGATCTAATATATGTCTGTTTAAACTTCGTATAATTTCGCAAAGCCACTGCTACTTCTACACCAACCTAACTCGCCTGTTCACTAGAGCGAATGTTTCGTCAAAGTCCACTTCCATTCTCAGATAAACCAACGTGTCACCACTCGTGCTTTTCTCTTGTCCACAACTCCTTCAGCACCACATTTGTTTTGGAGAACAAACATTCTCCCTTTTATCTTGTGTATCTCTGAATGAAGTATAAGTTGGATGAAGCTGTGGTTATTGAGCAACAATGTAGCCTCTGAAGCCATCAAACTCTTCCAGTAAGTTGCGTCGATTCCTTGTATTTCCTGTGTTAAGGAAATTTCGTCAGTACAAGCGAACTCCGGCTCTGGGTTAAATCGGTAGCATTTGTTGAGTGGTGTTCCACGTAGATCCAATCCCATATTGCATGGTCGTTGGACGAGTCCAAGGCGGCTCCGTCTCAAGATTATTGTCTTCCGACGGACGATTGTGTCATTTACATCCTCAAATCTTCACCTCCAACTTTCTGATGTTCAATTCGATGTCGGATTTCGCTCTGCCAAATGGGTTGCCAACTGATGCTGCATATTCATCTTCTAAATAGAAATCTTCCAAATCTGATCTCAATACTTCGCTCATTATTCTTAAAATTAACATGCGAGTGTCTTCCACTTGTCAACATTCGTCCAGCATGATGCGATAACCTTTGCATAGTTCCGACCCAACCTCATAAATGTTCATTTTCTCGTTCGAACGTCAAATTTTCTCATCCCAGGTGCCCTATTCAAACAAAATACATCAACCAAAATCAGAGGAATAGCTCAGAGAGGTAGTAGTTCAATTCCACAGTTCATTCAGTGTTTTTCTGCTTAATATCTTTGCTGGACAATGGTTTCTGAAGAAGCAGATAATACAACTGTCATCAGCCCAATGTTGGGGAAACAAACCAGACTGCACCAAAGACATCAAGCAGATTACTCCACCATTCTGTCTTCAACATCATTTTGCTCAGTTGTATCATCTGAAGTAAGTTACTGTTTCAAGCCTTGTGAGTTCCGATACTTATTTACTCCTTATTCACATGTTCCCTACCTTTATCGCTTTGATTTTGCTTGATTGTACTGTCGCATTTCAAATGTTGCATTTGTTGCATGTCGATGTTGCATTTCAAATAGCGTTTGAAAATATCTCAACTTATTCGGAGTTTTTTAATTCGTGACATTTTTTACGCAACACGTCTCTTCAGCCCTTTTTGGTCATTGAACAAATATTGGAGTAATTGCCCGTTGGGATATTTATTTTTGTTTGTCCCAAATGTCGCAGTCAGTCATTGCCTTTCATGCCTTCGGCAAGAGGCTCGGCAACGTTAGTAACAGGAGTTCCCAGACAGTCACCAATTTGGGAATCCGTGATATATCAAATTCTATAACTTCAGTGACTTCACGTGACGAGTGGTAAAGCAATTCGGCTAACGTCGCCGGTTGACTCTTATTCTTTATAAATATAACTTCAGAACATCTTAAATGATCTCTGAACGTAAAAGTGTACTCCGCTTCCTTACTCGAAGTTGCACGCGACAAGCAACCACGTTGGGATGAACCTGGGCTGCGGCCGTATGATGAATTCACGTGGCGACCGCGAATCCAGACCGAGTGCCCTACGAGAAAGCTGCGGGGCGACCAAATTTTCAGCGGTCGTATGCACCTGCGAAGGCACCTCGAGTGGGGGCAGCAATGGGCCGGAGAAGATGCGAGGGTTCATGGATGATTAAAGTAGCATTGCCGGAAGGGCAAATGGTCAGTTTATTGAGAATATTTTAAAGGATTATAAAGAAAATTCGCTGCTTACCACTAGCTTAACCAAGGACATACATTACAAATATGAAGTTTGGTTCGTACCTTTCAGTCTCCATCTTCTTCTTGGACAATCACTCACTGAACCTTGCAATCGTTCTTCTCCACTTTAGTAATAGGTCCATAGGCCAGTACACCTCTTCTGGCTTCAAAGAATTCCATTTTTTCAATGATCTACCTGGATATATTCTACCTTGCAGTCTATACATGAACAGATGCTTTGGAACGCGTGTCTGTTGCATTTTTCGATATGTTGTAGGCATTCCAGACTGTAAAATTGTACTTTGTCATTGATTGAACATTTAATTTTCTTATTTCCTCGTTGCTAATTCTTTCTAGTCTGCTACATTTCTTTACAGATCTCAGAAATTTCATTTCAGCAGATTGCAATCCCTATTTATCTTTCTGTCTCAGAATCCAACATTAACTTCCAAAAATAGAGACGCGACAGCCATTACTTTATAAACCCTCATTAAATTATCTCAGTTCAGATAGACATACTAGGGCCCGCATAATTATGAACTAGAAATTGGGAAAATATGTGCATATATATTATTATATCATACAGAAATATGTACAAAATAAGAAATATGTATCACTAAATCAATTCTTTTTTATTACATACTTTTATCTTAGAATATATAGTTCAGTTTCATAATATAAAGACCAAAATTAAACATTATAATCTTTCTAATCCCAATATTTACAACGATTTCCGTAACAATAAAATCAAATACTTGTTTCAAATTTTCAGCAATTAAACTTTTCCTATTATGTTGTAAAAGGGCATTGTACTGACTGAAAGAGCCTGGTACATCGCACGAGTCACTTATGCGTATTTAAACTTGCACATATCCTCTGGCGTGTGGTCAGTGTTCAGTGTGACGGAATTGTACCCTCATTGCATTGCACTAATAGCACAAATTGTTTCGAATCCGGGGTTTTCTCCAGAACTGAAGATCTCTTTTTCTTCACTAGATCCCCTGCTGATCTTTGAATGATAAATGAACAGTTCTTAAAAAAGTCTCAGCTGATTGAGCAATTTCAAGGCTGTCGAAAGGTTTCAAGGACGTCTCCAAATATTTAATTGTAGTGCTTGCTGAAAAATGGTGCAATATGATTTTTCAGCTTTTCAGCAACAATTATTTACTTTCGTATGCCTATTGGGGCTGCAGCATCAAAATCAAATTAATGTATAACTAATATGTACAAAATCAACGTTTAGAGCATTGTAGTGCATAGAATCAATCCAAGTGCCCAATCTTGTTAATCCTATTTTGTATTAAAAGTATTAATTTTGGATACAACTCATGTAGGGCTGCCGCCTTGCACCCGTAGGTTAGTACCAGAAAGAAGACGTTACTGTGTTAAACTTCATCAGGCCACAAAAATGTTATGGTAACAGTTTGCAAAAGTTTGATGGTTGCATTTGGGTAACACTTCATAAGTTAAAAAAAGAGACTTACACTTTTAGCCCAAAAAATTTGATACGCGATG
Organism: Gryllus bimaculatus; assembly: GCA_017312745.1. NCBI lineage: Eukaryota > Metazoa > Arthropoda > Insecta > Orthoptera > Gryllidae > Gryllus > Gryllus bimaculatus. Next base: position 4,018,198 of record BOPP01000111.1, on the reverse strand, counting down.
GTTGTTTTCTAATTTTTTTTCTATAAAATTCTCAAAATAATCCCTAAACTAAAAAATAAATATTCGGCTGGTTTAGATGAATTTTCGGATAGTCTGATAAAGACACATTAACTGACATAATTAATGTATCCTTATGCACCGAAACTTTTTCAGATATTTTCTAAACAATCAAGATTAAGCCGCTCTTCAAAAATTGCAACAAAAATGAAATTCAAAATTATCGGCCCATTTCCCTTTTGTCAGTTTTTAAATAAATATTAGTATTTTTTACGTACGAACGGAAACCTTTCTCAGTAAACACGACGCGGCTTCAAATTGCCAACTTGGATTTCGAAAATAAAAATCTTCGGAAATAGCCGTTCTTGCCTTTCTAAATTCTCACTCAACGTTACTACTGCTCCATAAGGTTTAGTCCAAAAGCTTCAGTGCCACATCGTCAGTTTATTTTGGATCGTCGGCCCAAAGAGAGAAATTACAAACAACTGCGGAGGTACGCGTGTGAAAATCGAGGAAAGAAAAATGTCAACGGTGCTTCTTGAGCTGGGTGAAATAGTTTCTGGTGACGGGTAACAAGGTCTAGAGAGACCCATGAAAGATGCAAAGTGGATGAGCGATATCGCCTACTAAACGTATCATTTTCACAAACCTTACTTCCTTTGTTTTTTCGGCGATACTTGGGCTAAAAACTAACACACCAGAAGCTAGAGACTACGTCGTCGCCTTTCCCTTGTATTTGCAAGTTCGGTATCTACGGACCCCGATTTCAACGCAATTCAATAGCATCATTTCAGAGAGGAAGTTACAGAAAAAATGTAATGACAAAGTTGAATTGTGTGTCAAGGAGATTCCTTATCAAAAAGTAAAGGAAAAATGCAAAACTAAATAAAAATGGGAAAAAAACATTAACATGTGAAAATACGTTCTTTTGGGTAAAATATATAAATACTGGCAGTTACCCGCCACACGGAATCAAATGACAACACATTTAACAGGGCTGAGAGTGATATCGATATCTTTACTGACTCGATAGTGACTTCGTGCAATGCAGCAGTGTTCGTACACGTACAATAGATAGATTGGTTCGTTTTCTTTTCCATTTATTATAACCAGTCACCATTAATTTTATTTTAGTTAATTTTTTTACATCGATAGTAACTAGTTGCTGTTATTTTTACCTGATATTACTTTATTAAATGACTGGATCTTTGTTAAATATAAACCTCTCATTGGGTATATCCCGCTGGCATTGTAGAATATAAATATAAATTAATAAATACAAATGAAATATGTACTTTCGGGCAATATATGTAAAAATATGTACTAAAACGTCAATGTTGTTTGGTACTAACCGATATGAAATGAATATTTCGTTGATTTGACTTAACAGAGTTACGTTAGGAAAATATGTCCGTACATAATTATCCGGGCCTTACACATAACGTGTCATACAGGACAATTTCGCTTTTCTGAACAAATACAATGACTATCTCTTCAGTGATGCTTTTTCCTCATAGTACAGACGAAGCATTGCTTGCGTAAACTACTAGCTTGAACACATTAATTCTGATGCACAGATAGGAAGTACGCATGCCAAGGGACTCCACATCCTGTCGACAGCGGTGGCCGCAACGTTCTTTCTTCAATACACCCGAAAAGAAGGACGCGTTACCATCTTGTTAATAGTGTTTACTTTCTGAGGATACTCAGAGTACATATTCACTTGTGTCTGGCAGTAAAAATATTAAAATTTTAATATACCTTCCTTCTTTGCATTTGCCCTGTTCATACAATTCTTAAAACGTTTCTTATTGTTTTGATCAGCATTTCATTTGCATGGACTTGACGATTCTCCAATTCGTCTCTTGTCGTGTCCTTCATCTTAAAAGTATACTTATAGCCTAGGTAATTTATGGCGACATCACCGATTTCTCAGCTGTACAAACCCCATCGCTAATTCATTAAAGTTACTGATTTCTCGGGCAAGTTGCTTTTCTATTGGCAGATCGCAAAGACACGCAATGAGTCTGTTGTCGTTCAGTTTTTGATACAAAATTTAATCCGTTTCATTGAAGAAAATGAGGGTTTTTACGAATAGTTCTTCAGGAAATCGCTTCAAATATGTATTTTCCATTGCAAAGAGCAGCGTGTATATGATTTATAAATTAAACAAACCATTAACATGAACTAAAATTGAGTGTCATACTTTTTTTGCATTTGCAGAAGTACTGCCAATTTTTATTCTTTTACTACTTTCAGACTACGATCGAAAGAAGTGGCACTGAAGCTGTCAATGGTATTACGGGCGTACTGAAAGTATATGAATTCCACTAAACTGTAAACTTTCCAAATAACACTATAAATATTAAGTCAACGCTCATCATCCACATCAGATGTAGAATTAGTGTGTAGGACATTACAGAGAACACTTTATGGAGTCAGTGGGCCGCAGTTGGGCAGCGAGATAGTTCTGTGCCACTGCCTAGATTGTGCTGTGCTGCTCTGCCATAGCGCGTGCCATTGCGCATAACCGCGTAAGTGTGGACTTCATTCGCTGAAAACTCTCAAGAAAAACAGAAGGAAAAAACGCCGTACAATGAATTCGTTATAGGAGCGGTGTTACTTTGAAAACGACTACAGCAAAGGTGCTACATCGGTTTGTCAAAGAAATAGTGGTATGGAAAGTAGAGAAGAAACAGGTCGTATTATTTATCATGAAGGTTGCCAAAACGAAGAATATTTTTTTCAATTTTTGTATGTGAACCTGTGAACCTTAAATACAACAGCTTCTTGTTGACTATCTGCGCCGTTGGCTCACCAGCTCACATAGCTCCCGCTTTGCCCTCACACTTCTCTCTAGATCTGCACCATATTTCTGCGATTTGCAGTCACACATTTTCCCAACTGTCCAGTGATGTTTACAAGAAACTGCAATGTTCGATTTTTTTTTCACCGATTACACAACTTTCGCGCATACTATGTCGATTCACGCTAGCGTCGAAGTCCGTTACCGCGGGCCTCTGAACATTATAATCGAACCGAAAATATCTTTTCGTGTTTACCATGTTATTTGTATTCTCAAGAATACATTTTAAATATTCTAATCTTTAGAAATATGTATGCTATATATAATACAACTTTCGTAAAATTCGACATTTGTCAATATTTCATAACATTTGTGCTTAAATAGAATTGAAAATATAAATACAAATCAGATTGTGTTTATTCATATTTCATAAAAGCAAAACAAATAAAAAATTGTAATCTATTAAGGTAAACACTTTTTTTTAAATCTAGACGCTTTTCGGCACTAATTTCGATAGAGAAATAGCGTTTGACAAATAAATGACCATCGCTGAATTTCTATTTCGGAATTCTACATCGAATTCTTAACACAATAGGGTATATTTCTGTGAAGATACTGCAAAGAAAAAAGTGTAATAGATCTGAAATATGTATAGATATCGACTAGGAATAAAAAGTGAGGAAATAGGAGTTAACTGATTTCAGTATCCCTAACTCTGTTGCTAGAACAAAACTCTTTGCAGATTTATTTCTGTAGTCAAATGTAAAAATTGCTCTCTTTAACTTTGAACATAATTTAGATTGTACTACTTCTGAATAAAGTTCCATAAATAGTAGATTGTTCTTATTTAATTGTTAGCGAAAAGGACATGTTGAGGATAACCCGTCTGTAAATTGAGAATCGATATGTAATAATTAGCGATGCGTTGAATCTGCCTTCCGTCCTGGCTATACCGCATTTGCGGTCTTTCTCTCTTCAATAAGCCCTCCCCCGCTGGCGCCCCTTGTGTGGTGTATGGTGGATGTAGGTGTGGAGGCTGTGTGTGTTGAGCAAGGGCGGTCGGCGGTGGGCGGCTTGGCATTGCAGCAGCCAGGAGGTGCAGCTGGGACCTGGGCAGGTGCACCCGCGTGGATACCGCCAGCCGTCGGGCCGCCACGGCGAGCTCCGCCTGGGCCTGGTCATGACCAAGGGCCACCTGGAGCTGGAGGTGCTGGCCGCTCGCAACATCGTGTGGGAGGACCGCGAGAACCCTCCAGGTGGGCGCAGCTCCCCTCTTCGCCCTAAGTTTAAGGCCGCGCCGCTGGGCTTCGCAGCGGCCGACACCTACGGATGTCGTTCAGTATGCAAGTTTCCCTGTGTGAGTCGCTTTCTTACAAAATCCCCAGGAATATTCCGCCCGAGGGTTAACGAGCGCTATCTATCGCCCGCGAAGTACGATAATCGTTTCTTCTGCAGACGCGAAGCCTCATGCCCACAGAGGCTGCAAATTAAATCGCATTGCAAACTGCTGGGGGACGCACTCGCGTCAAAGGAAGTATTTCAGCTTGGCAGATATTGTTCATTAGAAACGTGTTGGCAGGAAGCAGTGAGATTCGCGAGGCTGTAAAAAAGGCAAATAACATTCCCTAATATCTACAGGAATCTTGCTCCATGAATGATCATTCCGCATGACTGAACATGATGAGAAGGTAAGTGCAATTTGTTGTCCGAAGGCAGAGCAATCGCTTTTGGCGAATTCCAAATCGACCGTTCTTTTGCTGCCTCTAGAGGTGATCGATAAACCGATCCGAAGAATGAGTTTGTTAGGTGACGAAATCTTTGAAAAAATCTGTTGAGAAGATGCAATTGCACAAAGTTTCATAAAATGTATTCGTAAAATCATTTCTAAACATTGTCAGAAACGGGAATGCCAAATGCCATATCAGAAATAATGTCATCATTGCGACGGGACGGTTATTTCGTTGGATTTTTGATTTCCGAATTTCAGAGCACATCGGTGGAATGACATACCCAGTTACTCTCGTATGAAAAAATCGAGACAACGCCATCGGCAACAAGGGTACTAAGTATTGATTTTGGCTTTGACAAACTCTGGCTTCAAAAGATTTCGTGTTCACTGGAGTTCTTGGAAGAGAGCATGCGTTCACCCTTAAAAATTGTAGAGAATGAAACTCTCGACCATGGATGAGCGTGTTGGACAACTTTCAACTAAAGACCGCCTCCGTCCTTCAAAAACAGACCCGAATTGCAAATCTGGGGTAGGATAGCTGCCTTATTCACTACACAGCCCTACTACGGCATCTGGAGACTTGCGACGTTTTCCAACAAGGATGAATGTTATTCCTGGCCTTTTTCTTATTTTAAATTGATGTGATGTGGAAGCCTCTAAAAACATTAAAGGACTAGGATGGAATTTTTTCCGATGGGTGAAAAAGCAAATATTCCACATTTGACTTCCAAGGATATGTTACAACATTAAAATATTACAACATAGGGAAACTTATATATTGAACGACCCTCGTAATGTTATTTTGTTCCATTCTCCAGAATCAAATAGATAATGGGACAATTAGAACTGCATTAGGCAGTAAACCCTTTGGAAGGCGAGACAATATTAAGAGGCTTTAAAGTAATGGAACTCTCTGATGTCTCCAAATCGAAAGAATACAAATACAAAAAATATTGTATTACTTGCAGTGTATCTTACGAGATAATTAATGTAATATTTATATAGCTTTGCACAGTTGTATAAAAAATCATATTGGAGTTCATCAGAGTTTTTGACATAAGTATGACACTTGTAAATTGTTTAGAGTATGCTGTGCCAAGATAACGTGTGGGGCAAAACTCAATGGGGTCGTTTGATAGAAACGTGTTTTGAAGATGGTTGCTCTAGTGCTGAGAAACTCTAAATATCATTGAAGGAAAATTTATGTTCTCATATCAGTTTTTATTTCAGATATATATCTAAAGCATGTCATAGATTTGGCTCATTCTTTGTAAAATCGTACGACACATTATCGTCCTTTTCCATTTATTGATTTACATCGATTCAAAAATACGTGGAAAGCCTTTAACCTCTTCACTAGTCGTGTTAGGGGCAAGACCGCACTTTAATTACGCACGGACTCATTATTTCTTCGTGAATTAAATCTACTTTGAATGTGACGACCGGCCAACTTTTATTGAGCGTGCGTATTGAGCAACATATGGGAAGGATCGTGGAATTGGGATCCGTCCGCCAGCTGGTCGGTGAATTGGCGTGGACGCGACAAGCGTTACCGCGCACATCCTTCAGTCCCATGGGAATCAACGGGCTACGTGCCCGTAGTTTATGACGCTAAACAAAATTTAATGTCAATACGCATCCCAACGATCAAGAGCGTATCAATAGTTTTTCACTACTTGTTACAATTGACAACAAAACCTTGGATAGATTGAAATCAAAAACCATATAAACATTGTTTATATTTCAATAGAAATCATAAAAATCTAACTATCTAACTCATGACTTAATTTCTTCGTAAATAGTGTTTAAAAAATAGTTGGTACAAGAAAAACTCTGTTCTGAACAGAGCTCCAGAACAGAGTTTCTTCTTGTACCAACTATTTTTAAACACTACGAAGAAATTAGGTAATGAGTTTGATAATTCTGAAGAATGTGATCGATTTCAGAAACAGACATTGAAAACATACAAATGTAGTATTCTAAAAGTTTTTTCTGTGTAGGCATTACAACTAATACCGAAACATGAGTGTAATATGCCACTTTTAAATGTTCAGTTCTTAATAATAATATATAGCTATGGAAGAACCGTGTCTGTAAACAGCGTAAGCTAATTTAACATCTTCTTTTCGTCGTGATCGCACGCGCGCTTGTGTTTCGCGTGCTCACCCATCGTCTTAAGCGTTAGAACTCATAATATTGATCTTATTCACGCCACTTGTGAATCTAGTTTACAATATTAACATATTTATATTAAGGTTGGCGTAAAAATAGGCCTTCCTTCTTTAGGAAGTTTCTGTTGTGTCACATAATTCCCATTACTGTAAAGTAAATAAGATTCAACGATATTTTTCATATTAAAATCAGCTAATCCATATTTTCAGCAAAATTCAAAGAAGTCAACAATATTCCTACGATTTTACAAAGAATGACTCGCATATAAATTATCTCTGCTTGCGACAATAATAAACACATGGGTTTCTCTGTTCCTAAATTTGATTTTGTCAGCAATAACATATATCGTAGAATATTTCAAGATGTTTAAGATGTATTATTATAACAATGTCACTTGATATCTACTTACACACTAACAGCTTCCATGAGATCAATAAGAAATAAATGTGCAATATGTCGATTGTATGAGAACCAACCAACATTTCCGTACTGTACATATGCAAAATATCTACACACAGTGATTTGAAAAGTTGCGTCCAAACTTCAAAATGAAGTGAGGGAAAAAATGCATACAAAAATTCCAAAAATTCATTATTGCGACTCCCTGCAGACAATCACTGTACAAAGGCCAGAACGTATGTTGAAACAACAGCCAAAAGCAACACATTTCGGCAGGTCTTATCTGCCAGAGCATTGAACAAGGATTTATTACAACAGAAGGCAAACGCACGTTGGTTCGTGGTAGATTCTGGATGGACCTCCAGTTGACAGGAAACAGTATAGGTGCTTTATGCTCACGCCGCATGTTGCACGGACGCACACTTGCTTCGGATTGTGATCGCTTTGAGCTTTTGCGGCCTTCACAGGTTCTAGGCTTCACATTGGAATCACTGTAGCATAGTTTGGTTAAGGTGATTCAAATGCTTAACCTACACACACAGATTTAACGTTCAATGGATTTTCTTGGTAATCTTCACGAACAGTTACAACCACTAAATAAAAAGAAGAATAATTATTTATGCAGTCCCCGCATCAATTTATGCTGCTCGGCCAAGACCTGTAGCGCGCTGACAAGCCACAAAACAGCACAGAACATATCAATTTACTGTTTTGAAATCATAAAATAATCCAGTAGACATTTGCCCAGCCTTCGGATTCTTGGAAGAACATGACAAATTATAAACTGACACATCCCAAATTCTGCGTGGAGCGCTCATCAGGCCATTTGGAAACAGAGACATACTTTCATAAACGTCCTTCACGACAGATGAATAGAAAACTTCCGATAAATCTTCCATGGAAAAGATAAACTGTGAGTACGTCATAAGTTCATAGAAATTGCAGACACCAACTACAATTCTGAAATTAAAAAAACAACATTTTATCTATGGTCTTTCAGGGCCAGTTTAAGGCTATACGAGGTCCTAATCACCAAAACGGGCTTAACTGTTTGAACTAAACTTTCTATCAGGAAAACATTGCATCTAGCATGGTCGTCACGTGAACTATGCTGGTAAGTATGTGCTCGGTATAGAGCTTGCAAAATACATCCTTTCACTTTCTTGGCACTGTACTGCTCAAGGACCATCCCCACCTACATCCTCCGAACCTCCTTCGGACCCACTTACATAATCCCCTTACCTAATCTTTCTACTACCTCTTTCATTATTCATTCCTCTCCACCTCTCTCCTCAACTTCATTCCCTGTCACTGCTAGGACAAGATACTTCCTTCGACCACGCATCTTCGACCAAGCACCTTCGACCAAGCACCTTCGACCAAGCACCTTCGACCAAGCACCTTCGACCAAGCACTTTCGACTAAGCACCTTCGACCAATATCAAGAGAAATAAAATTTATTTTAACAGTGATATTTAAAGAATTAGTTAACTTTTGCACTGAATAATTTTAAAAAGAGTAATATTGCTTGTAACAAGTAATGTACTTTAGCTTAGTCTATGACCTCTATCACGATCAAGTTGTTGCCCAGTTTGACCCATTGAGCATATGCTGAGGTTGTTCATTTTATTTGCTTCTGGACCTAAATGTACCATTACAATGCGAACGTTTTCTTGAGCTCATCTTTTGCTCGTTGTGGTAGGGTTATAGCCGGAGGTGTGAGTGGTTATTTTTTTAGCAATGCCATAAAAACAAATCTGTAGATCATTTACGGAAGCAAATTAATTTCGTATAATTCGGGACGGAAAATTTCTAGTTTTCAAAAGTTGGCTCTTTTGGTACATCATTCAACTACGTATAGTAAAAGTACGGAGAAGATATTCTGGAGCCTAAGAAAACGTGCGTATATTATTCTTTCTCCAAACGTCACAGCTTCTATGTTAAACCAGCCCTGTTTGACCTATAGTCAACGGCTACTAAAAAAAGCTGGGCTTCTAAATCCCTTCACTGAAAATACTACTACCAGTTATACATCCCTGCCACAAATAACCAACCTGGCTTGTTACTGTTTGTGAAGACTGAAGGTTTCATGCTTGCAATACAGAATGAGGTAGTCCTCACGAGGAATAATCTAAATGGAGAAGGAACACTCCATTACTAATGACATGCCTTCATTGCAATGGCTATATCGAAAGTATTGATCACGTACAACACGTCGTACAACATTGTCTCATAATGAATATGTGCTACATCACAACCAACTTTCTGGTATAATTCATTGCCAGCTGACACTAACTCGATTTCAGGGAAAATTGATCCAAAATGAGAATCCAGAATCAGTTTTAGAAAATGATAATATATTCTAACGCCACCCCGCCTAATGCAAATAGTACGCACCCAATGAGGAGGCACCGACGGATGCTCAACTTGATTTACCGCAGGAATGCAAAATTGCTTCGGTTTCACTACTCGAATGTCCATCCATTAGCCGTCCATTACGCAGTCCACAGGTCTTCACAACACCACTGATGAACTCATGTTTGTCTTTCTCATAGAGAAACGTTGGACCTTTGTCTACAGCAGCTGCTTCCGAGAATATATTTTTCCGAGTTTCCGGAACATAAACCATTCCCCATATGCCAACATATCTGCTTTCCTTCAACACACGAAAGAAAATTGATTTCTTCTTTCTCCATTGTGTCAACTCTAGTCTTATTTTACATAAGAACTTTTACACCTTCTAAGAAATATGTAAACATTGAATACCATTCACTCTTATTCGTTATACGTATATTTGCCTCAGAATCAACGATTCAGGCACAATTGTCTATTTCTGCGTTCATTTCACCAGTAAATTCCTGATCATCACAATTATTCTGGCGTTTCTAACTGTATCCAATACTCTTTTGTTTTTTCACTGAGACACACGTTGTATGTGTATCAAGACGTCGTAACGATAGAATTTAATTTTTAGATTATTATTCCTTGCTTCTCTTTTTTTACGAACCACTTCCAGCACTACCCGCGTTCTCTGGTTTAGTACTTTCCCTAGCCATCGATTTATTAGCCACTCATTCAACCATTTCAACTTGTTTCTCTTTTCGTTAAGTTCTGCGCCTTTCATCAAAGGTAAGCACTTCCATCAAATTCTTAGGGATCTGCACACCTTCAGCCTCTATCAAAACATTTTTCAGGTTTTACATTCAAATGACACATAAGAAGAACTAAAATTTTAAAGCAAGCGAGATATGAGACCATATCATCAGTTGGAATCATGTAAAAATTGAAATACTCTCACTAAACAGCATAGGAAGCTTGTTTTGCCTCTTGTTCAAACTCTGCATGTAACTTCAGATATGTCTTGAGCATTTTCACAAACAACCAGTAATGCCAACTCTTTTCTAAGGTAATCATAACGATCTGGTAAGACACACGATCCGCTTTGTTCCACGACTTCAACGCCATGTTGTACTGAGCAGTCTCGGCCGCAGTAGCGTCTTATAACGACACCTCCGGTTTCTGCATTCTCATACCCGCCATCTCCTGCGCGCAGCAAATTTTTAATGACAAACGTCTAAAATCTTCAATTTGCCTCTACGCACAGTTTCTCAACAAACAGATCTAAATCACGATGTTTACTTCTGCCAAAACAACTTCCGTACACGATAGCAGCAATTACGAAGCAATCGATACCGGTCCATAAAATCTACACGGATTCAACGAGTAGTTTGTGGGTCGTGAGATTATGAAACTCGTGCCGCCAAACCAAATTCACGTCAGGTAACCACGCTCGGCTATAATTTTGTCAAAATAATGTCTCAGAGTGGTTTGGATACACAATACGCTTTAACTAGAATATAGATACAACACACGAGGTAATCTGTATTACGATTATTCTTCAAAAACGTTTACAAATATACACACTGCGTGTTAACATTGGTTGATCATACAGGCCCATTGTCATCTCTAACACCGCAGTAATTCCGAAGACACTGTTTAAAAGATCTCAATATCAATGTGAATATTTATAATACTATGCAGAAGGCTGTGGTCATCTCAACAACTGGAATAGCTCGAATGTTTATGGGAGAAGAGTAGATGTGAATTTTTAAGAAAGGCATGGATAAATATGATTTGGTCATGTGGAACCTGTGTAATTCTCCTTATGATAAAAGAAAATAAAAGTTTAATAATAATAATAATAATAATAATAATAATAATAATAATAATAATAATAATAATAATAATAATTGATCATATCGTTTCAGCTTGTCCAATTCTAGCAAAGACCGAATACTTATAAAGACCCGACAGGGTGTGAAGTTAACCTCCACTGGCAGATATGTACCGTCCTCGAAGTTCCAAACACATGCTCCAAGTGGTACGAACGCTCACCAAAACCCCTGACATCTGTTGTACTTTGGACAATATAGTACGACTAACTAAGTCAAACGAATTGCATGATAGCAACAAACAAACCGGATATTGTTAACCGGGATTTGGAGAGAAAAAATGTGTGAAAAATATGTTATGTCTTGCGATCAAATGGTCGTAACCAAGGAGGCAGAGAAATGTCTCAAATACAAGATTTTGAATATCGAGATCAGCCGAATGTGGGGCGTAAAAGACAAGTCGTACCGATAGTCTTCGGAGCGCTTGGATTTGTTCTGCAAAATTTGTGTAAGAACTTGGCTAAACTCCCAGGTCTTTCAAAAGACTGGGAAGTGCAAAAAATTGCTTTATTTTAACAGCACACATTTTGCGCAAAGTATTATAGAGGCACCGACAGCCCCTAGATCTGCTCCTTAGGTAGCTGGTGGCAACCTGGAGTACATTTTATACTCAGCTGACTCATGACATCTTTAGTCGTTATGTAGAGATATAATGCGTTATACTGCTCATTGCACTGAGTTGACTGCATGACGGAAAAGTTAACAAGAATATTGTTTCAGAAACATTGAAAATAAAGAGCACAAAATTGATGTGGAAGCCTTTATGACGATGATAATGATCTTACATAGATAAAATTATATATACAAGTTTTCAATATTTCTGTTTAAAGTCGACATTCGTTGAAGGCAGAATTGATTATCAACACTCGGCCACAAGCAATAGAGTATCAGAAATAAGAGAAAGCGCTGTGCACTTTCATTAGGTAGAATATACTTGTAGACACTAAGCCATTGGCGACTGACTGCTTTTCGACTCGAAACGAGTCAGGTAAATACGAACATTCGAAGAAGTCAGTTAAACAAATATAACGGACTTCTGAAGAAATCTAAACGTAGTGAAATATCATACGTAGTAAAATATCACACACCTTACATTTTGTCTCTTCCCAAAAAGGAATTTTGAAGTTGAGTGAAGAGCACTCTTGATAGCTGTTCCTTGGAACCCTGCAGACAATGATAAAACGAAAGGGAAAGTTGAAATTGTACTAACTTGAAGGAACAAAACGGAAAGTTAAACAGGCACTAACTCCATTGTATTTCTACATTCTCCTTGACAAATAATACTTAGCATTTTGTCGAGGTCAATCACAGACCTTGGTTGTTGTAATCTCCCAGGGAAATTAACTGCCTCTTTTTATTAAAAATTGAAAATACAAAACAAGGACTTCATGAACTGGATATTTCTTTCAAAAACCGCTTCTGTGCACATTTTAAGCGAAAAATACATCGTGGTCATGATTCTTCAGTCATCTAAGACTACATCAAAGTACACTATGACCAGATGGTCAGCACGTCTCTAAGCGGTAGAGGTCTCCCAAAATTTTAGAAGGCATTTTCCACTGCCTAGAAGAAGAGATGTAATGCAATTAGAAACTGGAGATGGCATTAAGCATACCGCTTCTGTTATGTCGGCAATTCATTGGCTGATTCAATAAAATCTTTACATTCATTACTTCCAATCATCAATGCCGCACAAATAATTAGATTCTTTGAAGAACCAAGATTGACTTCGAGTCGTGTTGACGAGATTGAGATATTAACGAGGTGAAACAAAGTACAATTTTTACCAAAACATTCAATGATAAGAGATAGGTCTAGAGAAGATTACACTGTCCTTCGAAAAAATCTAGTGAAACAATGACAGTTCTTTTATGATAGCAGACAAATGTCGTGCTGAATATAATTAAGTTATTGGCATGATGTGCAATGAATTTGAGGAAATGAAGTTCAACTCAATTTTTAGATCTCTGTGGTATAAAACTTTCAAAGGCATGATAAAAGAAAATGAAGTTTGCAATCTTCAAAAATTAACAATAATTCAAAACAAATTTAAAGAAGGACTCTAAATAGCACCATCATTATTATCAAAACATACACCTCTCTTCCTTTTCCGTATCTTTCGTCTAAAACAAAGATATCCAAAAGCAGATTCAAACCACCATAGTATCAAACCAAAATAAATTGTCAATTATAAAACATGAAACTAGCAACTTACAAAGAAAAGTTCAACTTCGATTCAATTAATATAATTTTTAATTTATGTCGCTACTACACGACTACATAGATTAATATATGAGAAAATCTCTGCTTATGAGTAGACAAAATCAACGTTCTCGAAGGACAAATTTGACGAATGAGAAGATTTTCTCTTATTTTGCGATTTAATTGGTGTACAAGGTTTTTGGTTTTTTCATGTTTGTATTTTTTTCGTAATGTTCTATCCGAGATATTCTCTTTAGGTTTTGAATCTCATATTTAAAAAACACTCATGAGCGTTTGTTGCGTAGGCTTCCGCGGCCGCGGCCACAATACGCTGGCCGAAACGTTAGCCACCATGTGTGACGCGGCTCGTCCCGGATAGCCTAGACAACACATTCATGAGCGTTTCCCAGAATTCTGCTGCCTGTTTCGTTTATCTTGAACGATTCCACTCACTGTACTATGATGACAGGAGAAACACTAAATTGTTTCAGTGTCCTTTGCTCAGAATGAATTGCTAACGAAATTACTTAAATATTTCGATATCTATTCGACTATTTGCAGAACAAAAACGACATAGTAATTAAAAAAATGTAAGATTTTCCTCATGTATAAAGTGGGCAAATAAATTGTCCACGTAGTTTTTGTAATCACTAAACCAAATATATTTTACACCTATGTATTTTACTTTTATGTTGCTTGTAAGAAAAAACTCCCGCTTATTGAATCACACTTGTAAGTATATTACAAATTTACAAAGCAGGCCTGAGTTCCCTGAGGAGGTTTTGCTGATCTTGACCTGTTCCGTAAATCAGCCACTGCCCAAAAGCAATTGCTTGTAAACGCGCCACCTAAGTGTTGCACAGCACTGCCCTTCTTAGCACAGCCCTGCCCAAAGCAGATAGCCTATGGTCACCGTCCAAAGCGGCAGGTACATCGGTTGCCACCGGCTCCAAGCTCAGGTCTCACAAGACTAGGTTTGTAAAAGTGGTGCCGCCATCCTTCGTCCCATTTGACGCTTGTTTCTTTCAAAATTTCATGCGAAAAAAGCTTCTGTCTTGTTTTCGTATCACTAATTCCCAGCTAATGCACGCTAGAATGCATGATTATAGTGAAGAAAGTCATTTTTTATTTAGCTTTGTTTGCAAGATTTACAGTTTAATCTCTTTCAGGTTATTCTTGGAAGCTCAAAGCATACGCTCTACTATCGCAACAGCAATCGCTATTTTTTATAGTGCAAAAAACTTTATTGGGAGCTTGATTTTACATCGTTTAGCCGTTCGACTCTTTGAGATGTTAGTTAAAGAACACAATGCTGACAGACAGGCAAGGCAAATAGCACAGTTTAATATCGATGGGGGAAACTCAATCGAGAACCTGCAAACGATTTAGTGACTTAGTATACTTCAAAGTGATGAGTGAGAAAGGAGTAGAGAGGATACCGATTTCTAAGTCTCGGAGTTCGTGGGGATGTGAGATCTACTTGAAAATGAAGAACGCCGGTAACCTTTTGCACGTTAAAAAAGAAGTCGTGAGATCTGGGGAACTTGCAGTTTTAGATGGAGGGAATCGTCAATTGAGTGCGGCGCAGCGGATCGCCCGCAGGGGACAAAGGAGAGGGATGAGTAGGGATTGGCCCTGGCGAGGCTGCGATCAAGTGTTGGGCCTTATGCCCTAAATCCACCTCGTCGGCCATAACTACATCTGCCTCGAAAAAATAATGCCACTTGTTCGGGGATCGCCAGAAATAATTTCCAAAGTAATAACCGCGCCACTTTTTTCACCGATGGCTTGAGGAAATGTGGGTAGAGTGGAGGTAATAGTTACAAAAATGTCCTTTATTGGCAGAGGTTTTGAAGTAATGCCACGCTCTGAAAAATCAAAGAGAAACCTACATTTCAGTGTTAATTTCTTGACCTGGGAAGCATACTGACTTTCTTTTCCTAAAGTGACGGATATTGTTTTATTATAATGAATTCCTTATTATCGACGGCATCAGTCTTAATAGTAACTAACAAGGCAAACTTTTTTAAAAGACTTAATGTGTTATAAATCAATCTTTCAACTAAGATCACTGGAAAATTACTGAAAATATGTACAAAAATATCCACATGTTTCTCCTGGGAAGAACCTGGACTTATTTCAACCATTTCTTTAGTTATTGTTTTTTAGAAAAAAATAATGGTTTCTATCTTCAACGGCAAAAATCTTTTTTTTTGTTTCTGATGCTGAAAAGATGCTGTGTTGGGAATGTTGTCGTTAGTGCTTGCTGCGAGCTTTGATCTTCACCTGTTTCTTGTACCACGGAGGGTGAGGGTAGGCCATCGGTCAAGGAAAGTTGCGTGCTTATTATAAAACCACACGTAAAGCATTTCATAACATCAATTTACATAAATAACATCCCTACCAAGTGCAAACTTGTTTTCTTATTAATAAACTTGCCTTTGTAACACAGACGGGCCCCGCAGTAAGGAATCAATATTAAGCAATGAGAAATTATTGCAAGACCATGAATACACTTATAACAAATTTATTGAAGTGATATTAACTTCACACATTACAGTTTTCAATTCCCTGTTTACATTAATAATTTAAGAGCATTTTCTAAAATAGTGGGAATATTTGAAATTTTTGTAAAGTTCAGGTTTTCTAGGTCAAGAAGAGCTTCGTGCCAACTCCCAAAACAAATATCTTCTGTGATGGATCCAATGCGATCTATCAATTGCAGAGAAAATAAAAGTCTATTTCTTATTTTTCTTTTGGCTTATTTTCTTTTTCTGCTTTTTCTTCTACTAATTCTACTTCTCGTTCTTTTTCTTACTGGACGTAGCTACCAAGTGGAAGAATCTCCAAAATCAAGCTTGGACAAATATGAATTAACGAATTATGATCTGGATTATATGGTGTGATACGTTATCACACCATATAATTATCACGGATAACTGTTTTGCTTTTGCCTCCCAGAGCATCAATTAATGAAAACATGTTAAGGTTGGCAAAAGAACATCGACTGTAGTGTTATAATAGTATGCTAGTGTGTCAATGGAAAGCTAATAATTGTATCCAAGGACATTATTAATTTAGACTGCGATACTTTGGTGTCTCGAAAACACTAGTACAATAAACTAGTTCTCATTATATCGTTCTTGGCCAGGTATAAGGATTCTTTCTCATTTGAACGTCGAAAGAACCAACATCCTTCCAAAAAGGCCACATTAAGATACGAAGAAAAAACCTGCAAAATGCAATAATTTACTACTAGTGCGACTTTTACGCAGAGTTAATATTTTCCAGAGTCGGATCTTGCAATAATGGTTATCAAGAATATTCATCACTTAGTACTTTTACTATAGATTCTGTAGAAATTCATCTTGAAGATTGGAATTACGTCATTAACCGCAAGTGTAACAAAACTTTCAAACTAAAAATAATTTCGGGGAATGTCCTTATCTTCAATGGTTACAGCAACAGGGTTATTAATCTAGCACGCATATGTTTTTGCATCGAAAATTGGTTTGCAACTAATGCGGAAATGTGGCAATTAATTAGCAATTTATTAATAATCACTTTTTATCTGGCTGTGGTGGCTCATCTTTTCCAATACGATACAGCTCAATTTCTTTGCTTTGCTTTTCCCGAGTTGCATTCTTTGCTTTCATAATTTCCTTTTAGTTTCTTAACTTATTTGCCTGTAGATTTACTTGAAATTATTATCTTCGATCCTTAACCGCTTTCTGTAAGCATTTTGCTTCTCTTTCAATTTCCTTTTCAATGAACTATTCCATCAGATACAACAACGACTTATACTCTTAGGGCAGCGACGGCTACGAAAACAATGGCGGGTAAGGGCTGTAGATTTCAACTTTTTATTGTTAGCCAACCTTATGTTTTTAATAAGTAAATAAATAAACGATCCCTTTTCTTTTCGTTGGCTTACTTTAAATAAATAAGAAAATAGTTGTTCACAACGTTGTATTTTCATTCATTTCTTCACAACGTTTCGACAATTTCTCAATATTGTCATCAACAGGTTCTGAAATTATATGAGCGTGCAATAAAATTAAACAAATAGAACATACTATTCCATATACATACGCAAATAATCATAATCGTTAAACATTGAATAAGAATGTTTACTGCCATAGATTGAGATTGATTAAGAATTTCGCTAAAGATTTGCCCGCGGCCCAAGCGACGAGCAGACACGTAAGCATCGGCTACGAGAGACACGAGGAGACGCGGCCATTGGCGAAAATTCGAACGAATGTCACCTTTCAAAGCGCATGTCATTAAAACTTTTTTAATTGTCTAAAATTTCAGATATGTTCCGTTTTTCGAATCTCCCGCGCTTTGTTCCGCGAAGATAGTTTTTCTACAGATTGGTGAAGTATTCGTACGACAAACGTTGCAATATTATAATATGACGTAGTTAAAAATAATACGAGAACATCTGTGATGTAGTACAACTAGTTTACAAAAGGTATTGTCACGTAAGAGAGCAGTGTAAGAAGTCACGTGAGGTATATGTTTAAAGCTAAACTATTTGTTAAACTAATAATATTTTGTGATTAGTTATAATGAAAACGTAAAACGATTTCTGAGTAACTTTCTAGTATGCAAGAAATTGTGAGAAATAATAAAATTAAATTAACAACCACGACAATATACATATGAGTTATTTCACCTACCTTCGTGTACAGCGTATTCTTGATATGGGAATAGAAGTGTCTAAAACAATTATAGAAAATCAACATGCGAAATAAATTTCTAAGTGCATAAAAATAGTAGTTTACGTAATAAGGGCACGAAACAGGTGATTCACGCACGAGTCGAGTTTGTCGAGACGAGTGAGGGAATCACCTCGCACCCGTGATGCGTGTACTATTTTTTGACACGCTGTGATCGAAAGCAATGCGTCAAGTAAAGATATGTAAATTAAATACCAAATAACTAGAATTACCTTATTTGTACAAAAGTAAATGGATTCCAGTCAGTGTCGTAACACTATTATTAGTAAATAATAAACACACGGCATCAAGACAATTGCGAACCGTTACAGATGTTTTGCAGACGCTTCGCGAAGATTCGCTGGAAACAAGCACAAGAAATCGCGTTTTGCGCACGGTGACTTAAAAATTTATTTTCCATTAGAAAAGACATAACACGACATTTCGTTGTTTAATGTAATCACATTTTCAGGTGACGGTTCTGCAAATTTACAATAAAACTCTTGAAAATTGAATTTCATAAAATCAAAATTACAAAAAATGTTTGGCAAAGAGTTGCAAATAAAATATACTAACTTTATGTTGAAGAGTAAAGAGTTACAGATAGCAACGTTAACATACAAACCCGGGAACGTCTAATTACGTAGATAGCAACGCTTTTTATATTTTTAATTTTGTATAATTTCTCGCTGACTCAGGAGGCCCCAGTTTCGATTCCCTGAAGCAATAATTGATGTTGTCGCAGCATCGTGACAGGAGCGGGCGGCTGTCGAAAATTATTACTTTTTACAGTCAAACTGGGCGCTCTCTTGCCTAGTAAAATCCGTAATAGCTATTAACATTCCTAGATATGTAATAACACTAACATTTCATGGTATGTTCAGCATTTTATGGATCTCCGTAAAATCTCACGATTTACGATATAACTGCGATAGTTCATGAATTCTGTTACTGCGGCACGTTACTACGACAGGTGAGGTGTTGCTTGCGATATATCTATTTAAACAATATTCGTATATCGTTATTGGAGAAAAGATGGACGCAAATAGTTCTCCTGAACCTAAAGATACTTAAAAAAGGATGTTCGATGAGGAAGTTGGCGCGATGACGTCCAGAGGCGACACCTTCAGATCGCCAGTAAATATGATTACCGGAGACGCGTTTCCTTTGGTGGAATGCCAGAAATAAGAGGTTAATTTACCTAATACACATTTTAATTGTACTATTAATATTACAATTAATAATAATTATACCCCAAACTAATATGAGTTATCATGAAGTGTTTGAATCTGAAACATCGCCAGTTCTTTTTTCTTTTGATTTAATTTAATAATAATTTGAGTTGCGATAATTCGATGGTTCTTTTTTTACGTTGCTAAGGGCGTTACATTTCTTAATATACAGGTAGATACAAGTGCACTTAACGAATCTGTAGGTTTGCGTGTTAACAGGAGTTAAAGACGCACGTGACCGATAAAATGCATTTGCACGAGACTTATTCTGTTGACAACTATAGAATTCGACCTTCCTCAAAGATTTCTTTCTCCAGTAAATTGAACAATCAGGGATTGCGGAGAGTCATAACAACAGGATTAAAAATTAATGTAATTAACCTTCATGAATGAAGGTAAACCTAAGCGCAAGTAGGAAAGTCAGACAACAATGGATGACTAAGATGATTCTTCTGCTGAAGAAAGAACAAATATAAGGAGTTTTTGGCATGCTCAAAAGACTTTTCAACAAAAATTAAAAAAAAAACACATAAATTCAGCTTTGAACATTCTCGTTTTGTTGCAAAACGCATTTTCGAAATCTCCACTTCACTCTATCCCTTTCTTACTGTTTTCTACACTAACGTAAAAACAGAGAATTCGAATGAAGAACGTCATGTACTCGTACATGTTCATCTAAATGTTGCCAGGATTCCATACAAATAAGAGGTGTTGCGCTTGTTGCAGATACGTACGTGAAAACTTACCTTCGCGAAGGTGAGCGTTGGCTGCAGAAGCGCAAGACGCGAGTCGTCCGCCACAACTTGGAGCCGCAATTTAAGCAGACCCTGCGCTACAACGCTAGCGACGTGCTAGGGCGTACATTGCTTGTGATGTTGTGGGAGCACCAAAAGGGCTTCGAACACAACCAGGGGCTTGGCGGGGCGGAGGTGGCATTGGACAAATTGCAACTGACGCAGACTACCACAGGTTGGTACACTCTCTTCCCAATCCACAGCCTGGGCTCCGACTCCAACGATTCTCCCTGACAACTCGGGCGAATAGAAGCGTTCTCGGAGGAGCCCGCCCTTCAAAGCTTACCTGCTTCCGGCGTACATTCAAGAAACGACTTCCAGCTTCACATCGACCCCTGCTTCAAACGCCACTGCGTTTTAAGCCACTGCGCGAGTACCGGCCCGTGCAGGTGTTCTAGTAGTAGACGGAGCGAAGGCCCCTCTAAAAATCTATTTACACCTCCATGTGTCAGGGTTTTGGGACAAGCTGTCTGCTCTACCAGACTTCCCCCTTTGTCTCGTTACCTAGATGATGCTGTTTCCTTCAAGATCCGGGTGGAGGCAACTTACGAATTTGTAACTTTAGACAGTAAATGTAAATCATATTTACACCCCACAAAGTTTTGTAGCTACTCACTCTCTTGTTAATGAGTTTTTTAGTCACATACCGTAATCAAGAGAACTTTGAAAATTGTAGGTTGAGCTGACCTTGAGCTTTGAAGAGTGATTTCGAGGAAGAAATAAAGTTCAATGTTGAATTATGTTTCAAATTACCCTTTCATAGAAATCTCGTTTTCCTCTCCATGTAATATTTAACCCTTTTTAAGATATTAAATATTTCATATTTGAATTTTTGCATGTAGAAATGAACTGTATATTTAGAATATTTCTTGAAATGTACTTTGTATAAAAGACAATATAAAGAGAGTAAAATAAAATGCTTTAAATGAGTTTAACAAATACAATGATAAAGTGGATTAAAAAGCAAATTGATTGCCATTAAATGCCTAATGATTTGTTATGTGTAAATAGCAATCATTTTTCCTTGTATTGAAATTGATATCTTGCATTGTGATTAAAAAGAGCTTCACATTTCAATTACCAAAAGAGTAAGATTTCAATTGAATCTAATGTTTAATTTTGATTTATTAAGTCACTTCTTTTCCTCGATCATAATTTGATAATTCATTAAAATTGTAAAGAGAAAAAATATGTTTTAAAGGCAACAAATTTTTCAAACAATAATACTGTTAACAACATCCAGAACAGCAACAATAATAATTTATTTATTATAGAAAAACATAAGTATCTAGTAAAGTCAATATCAGGATAACAAAATACTTGCTTCCCACAATAATAATAGTATTAACAATTAATTTAACTTGAAATAAGAACAACAGTAATAAAATGCAGTTTTCAAAATAAGTGTTCAATTGAATAAAAATGTAAGTTCAAACCCTTTTGTAATGGTATGTTGTTAAACAGTAAATAGCATATTACAGCAATTCAATTACTTGTATGAACGCACAGCAATAAGATGGCGTTAAGTTATGTTTTGAAAACCTATTTCACAACAGATTTTATGGTAACTGCAGCAAAGTAGTTACATCACTGACATAGTCGACTTAATGACTGATAGTAGACAATGTAAATTACTACATGTGAAAATTCATATATTTAATATTTTGCTTAATTTATTATTTTATTTTCATTATAAAACACTCAGCTATTTTGTTAAGGCATTTACTATTTTTGATTAGAAAAAAGAAAATGTTTTTATTAAAAGAAATTTAATATCTTGTTTAATTTAAAAATATGGGGTAATACTGTCAACTTCACTTCAGCAGGCAATATAAATATTTCAATATTGCATTATTGATGTATTTAGTAATTTGTTCATCAAAGTACAATGTATGAATGTATTGTTGAATGAATGTTTAGAAAATTTTAAATGAAAGAAGTTGGAATATCATCAAATTAAAAAGTGGAAAGTGCTTGTTTGTTTGCTTTTCACTTTAAACTTTTATATTAATGTACTGTTATAGTTCCATTTTTGAGAGAGTATTTTGGAATTACAAATCAGTTTAAAATTGCATATAATGCCAAGGAAAAATTAATGAAAACTGTTATTGGTAGACAACAATCAACAGAGAAAAAATGTGCCTGTACGTAATTTATAAAACATGGTGCTCAATCAGGTAACTTATGCATACAAAATAGCAAGTGAAATATAGAGGCAATCTTTATTAAGTTCCTGTGAAAAAAGAACACCAAAAGAGGTTCTGGCAAATCATCTTGATTCTCTTCAATTTGAGTTAGAAATCTGTGAAGGAAAAATAAGTATAATTGTTAGCAGTGTTATACTCGTAAACAAATGTTAAAATACAGATATTATCAAATGCTGTCTCTTTTGTATGTCTTCCCAGCTCTTTTTTCTCTTTAAATTAATAATGTCCTTCTTATGTAAAAATAACTGTAATAACAATGATAACGACAAAGGTGCTTGGACATTTTCTAGTGAAGGCCTGTCACCTTGAAGACTTTGTATTAGCTATTTCATGGATGATGCACTAGACAATTATGATGCATACAGACTTCTGACTGACAGGTCAGCAGGTGGAATTTTCTGCCACAACATATTTGCAAGACATGGGACAACCAGCCAAAGGCAGAGCAGGATTCTTACACATACTTGTATATCAGAGTTGGTTGAGTCTTACCCCAGCCTCATCACAATGATGTTTTGTTCACATGTCCATGGCACAAGCTGGGAGCAAGTCTCTACAACTCTCAGTTGATTCAATACATTTTTAGAAATTGTCCAGTACACTGGTTAGAATATACTTACATAATGTCTCTCATAAGTGTGCTTGATAGAGAGCAACAAAAGCAAAACATCTGGTTTTTGGATTATTTTATTATCAAAACAACTTTATCTAGCCATCTGGAATGCAAGTTTGTCAAAAAATGAACTTTGTAAGTGCACAGTACTATTTTAAGTAACTTAAATCTGGATGAAAATATTTTAAAACATCATCATCAATCAACTGGAATCATTATATTTAATAAATATTAATTACTCCATAATTTTCTTTCAATTTGCTCAATTTCTTTCCATTAATTTCGATGCGTGTTGCATATGGATGACTTTTCCTCCTCGATTTTCTCTTCCGACACAGAATTTGTATGATGATCCTGCTTTGATATGATCCATGATTTCATTTGGATACTGTAACCCTTGCTAACATTCCCATTGTTATTTTATGTAATGTGCCCTTCATAATTGGAAATTGTAGTATCACTTTTAATTGTTGTTAATGCCAGTATAATTTGAAATAAGTAATGCATCTTAATGTTTTGGAGAGGCAAATTATCACTTATGATATTAATTTACAAATGTCCAAAAAGCTTATTTTCATTTTAATAACTTAACAACTGGATTCTTTGTTAATGATGTGATATTTTAATGGCAAAGTTCTATTTGTTAGGTTTATAAGTTTGTTTATCTGAAAAGCAACTGTAATATTTACTCTTCTGTAGCCTAGTGTGCCTTATAGGCCATTTATTCCCGGAAATGCACTGTTCAAGCTTTAAAAATATGTTTGCATAATTTCTTTTTTCAGCTTGCAAAAGTTAATTATGAATGAAAGTCTGATTAATGCAGTGAAGTTTTTGAAAGTTCTTGTATTATTTCTAAAAAAAAAAAAAAAATTCAAAAATGATGCCAGTATTGGGATATTGTAGAATGTTGTTGTTACTTGATAATATTCAGCATGCTTGTGAAAACAATACTAATAAAATAAAATAAAATAATAAGGCTATAGAAATTAATTGAGAAAATATGGAAGACATGCAAACAAACCCAAGGACACAGAAGAGAATCAAGATGAATATTTGTTGTCAGAGATCAAACTATAAGGGCTTCTGATCCATCAGCTCCTCCTGTGGCAAAATATCCAGAATTTTTTATTTTAGAACATATGCATACTATGTATATAAAAATCTTAAGTCCAAGACTGATCAAACATTGATTTCAATTTCCTAACTTTGAAAACGATTTGCACTCTTTTAGCCCTTGAAATGGTGGCTAATGTTTCTCTATGTCAATTATTCTATTTGTTGTTTAAAAAAATTGATATGCACTTGACAATCATTATTCACAATTTATTGAATTGTAAATAATATAAAAATTGAAAAACAAGCTTAAAATTCTTGCTCATTATAGAACAACAGGTGGCCTCTTATTACGATGTGTGGCTGAAAAGTTATGTGAATATTATCATAAAAACAAAACAAATGTGAGTAATATCTTTATTGACCTTTAAGAAAAGTTCCACCAAGTGCTTCAACAATATTCTTAAAACTTCTGGAACAATTGGGGAATTCTCCAGAACAGTCGTCATTCACTTTTCAATCTTTGAGATGTTTCCTAATGTCTGATTCCTTCACTAACACAGTGGGTGTTGTTTTTATTGACAAACATTCTTTTATCAGTTTGAAGGAATCATACCAGAATTAGGTTTTGTGAAAATCTGAAATGTTAAGATCAATGCAACAAGAGTAGTAAAGTACCCACACTAACAGTTTCAACATTTCCAGAAGTTTTAGAAATAGTGCCCAACTGTATTGTCACATGGATACTACTTTCAAGGTTAACAAATGTAATCCCTACTTGTATTCCGTTCTGATGGGTAAATTCACAAAACTTTTTAAACACGCCAAGCACAAATGTGCATTGTCTATTTTATTGTTCTCAACTTAGTTGCCTTTCTTTAAAACTCATGTGAGTTTTTGGGGAAAAAGTTGTCTATGCTTTCTCTTTTCATTCCTGAGGGCAATTTTGGAGAAAAACCTTCAAGTTCTTGTATTCATTGGTGCAAATAGTTGGTTATGAACTTTCCATTAAGTTGCGAGTCAAATTGTTTGATATATGTTTAATTTCCAAGTTTACAAATTTGAATCACAGGAAGAAGTATTAAAATGTTATTACACATATCTTCCAAACCAATGGTTTTTAAAGAAGGCCTCCTATAGAACGATCACTACGGAAAGCTATTTCCATAATATTATATTATGGAAATAACATTTTGGAGTCGAAGATAATGCCGCAAATTCATGAAGAGTATCTTTAATTTCTGTTGTTGTTTCTTTTTAAAATTGAATACTTCATTGCATGCGGTAAAAATAAGTATTTTTAATTCTGGTAGAGGAATTTCAAATTATAAATCCATGAAATGGGTGTGAATAAAGAGTGCTCGAGGCAAGACAATATATAATTAGTTTTCATCTGTTTCTTTGAAAAGTGAATTTAATAATAAATTATTTCACTCATTATACAAACAGAATTCAACCAAACTTCAGATAAACAATATGTTTGTATCAGTCATTTAGGGTGTACATGATCATACTGAGAGAAACTTGCCTTCAATGGAACTTCAAACTGACAATCTTAAATGTGGAAAAATCTATGGTCCCGTCCAGTGAATATAGATATACCGTTACAGTTCTTTTGTACAAAGCTGATTTTCTTCAGAGTGGAAATGTAACATAACAATATGTTTGTACAATGAAAGTAGTCATAAGCACATGTCTATTTAGTCAGTTCCCGCTTGTAGTTGATATTAACTGAATGGGAATGTTCTTAGGGTTTGTAACCACGGTGGAAGTGAAGGTTAATGGGCCTTCGCAAGTTTGCGTAGTACATGACCACTCATTGAGAGCATACCCCCAAGGGTTTCTTTCCATGAGTGGCAAACAGCTGTTCTAAAACCCTGAACATGGTGTTAGATTTCCAAATCTATTTTTTGGGGTGTTTCCTTGACTTTTGCCGTGGAAGTGTTGTTGTCACAGTGCCAATTGTCACATTGTGACAACTTTAAAGAGTACAATTGTAAATCACACATAACACTATTTGTCAATAATATGCAGAAGAAAAACTAAATACTAACTCTCCCAAAATTATCAGTTAATGTGACTGCGGTGAAACTGAAATTGATGAGTTTCTGCAAAAAAGTAACATAAGAGTTTTAAAAATTATGCAATATAATTGTGTAATTGAAGGAACAGACAATAAAAATAATGATAATGACACAAACAAGGCTGAGAGAGATTCATTGGTACAATATTTAAAATATTATACAGTTGCATGCCAATTGCTACTTCAAATTTTGGGGCCTACGTTCAAAGCCTGAAAAGTGAGTTCTCACTTATTCTTAGTTACTAAGAACGACTGATTTAAGACAGCTTCAGGTTTGGTGGATACTTAAGAAAATAATACAATATTGTATGAAATTAGTGTATCAAGAACAACTGTGAACAAAATCTAGATTTCATATTATGAACATACAAACTTTTTCTTACATAAGATAACACCGATCCTTTGTCGTGTGCTCTCTACAAACTACTTGTTATTAAAGGTGGGAAATGACAGGATATGTTTAAAGAGCATTGAAGCTTACTAATTTTTGAGAACCTAGCAGTGCAGGTAGATCTTGTACTAAGAGGAAGTTCTTGAAACCCACGCTGTTAAACACTTCAATGTAAATAATCTTACATCGAAAGAACCCATAATCATAATGATCAAAGCAACTACTACATATGGTTAAATACAACCAAGCAAGTGGGGAATATAAGTGCAAACGTTTATTACATTAATGAGAAGAAACATTGATGTGCGATATTTTACAAATAACACTGAATCCAATTATTATCCTATTCCTTTTCTGTATTTACTTCTCCTAAAAGCTAGAAATCTTCTCTTTTCTTCTTATCACTGTAATATTAAATTAGAATGTTAATATTGTTCATTCCTTTTGAGCAAGATTACACTAGTAATTCTGCACTTTCCATTTTTGGACTGTGAGAAATAATAGTTTACTGTGGAAAGGTGTGATGTAATTTTTTTGACCCTTCTCACTCTTCACATCAAATGCCGCATTTGATTCACTGCAAATAAAGACAAGGTAGTTCTGAAAATCTAAATTTCTCCTATGGTATCCTGTGGTTTGTGTTGCATCAAGAAGAAAGAGACGTTACATGATTCACTACTTCATTGGTTTGTTACAAGGACACACAGGTACCTCCACGCACAAAGAAGATAATTACGTAGTACAATATTAGGAAGAATTACGTAGTACAATCTTCGAAGAATAGCATCGACAGGCAATATTGTGGAATTGTCGGACTGCAGCCAATGATGTAGTAAATGCACTTGCAAAAGTTTCAAATTAATATATAGGAGTTTGAATGAAAACTTAGAATTTGAGATATTTTTCATTCTATCATGCAAAACTGTGAAATGAAGTCTATGGTTATAAAATTTATTCCATAGAACAAATAAATAGGGTACTACCAATGTGTTATTTTAGCAAAGTCATAAATTCATCGAACTATCCCTCTCATATTCACAATAAATATCAGTAGCAGCATGTATTGGCTTGTTCCAACTTCAAGTGATTCTCTCAATCTCTTTATGCCCAGGACCGTCCATGCTATTTTGTCCATTAGGATGATAATAGTAATAGAGGCATTTCAGTATTTAGTTCTCTAGAATTCTCCGTAAATATCATAACTATACAGTTCATGTGTAGTGTCTACTTTTGTACATTTCAGACCAAGTCTACTGACAATTGTATAAAAATTTATTTTAATAAAATCAACATATCAGCACATAATGCAGTTATCATTTTGCATAACAGTTACAACATTATGTTAGGTTTAATATTACCTCTCATTACTGCATTTCTTTCATAACACCCTCTTGTATTTTCTATGTATTGTATTGTATTTCTGTATCCAATGGTCTCAAAAAACAAAAACAAAACTAATTTCAATGGTTTCAAATTTTGTCATATCATCTCTAATAAGGACTTGTTCTCACATCTGTAGGTTATCATTCTTTTATAAAATTTAGCTGGGTGTCTTCTTTCTCAAAGTCTTTTGGTATTCTGCAATTTTCCACTTTCAAATGTTTGCAATTTTCTTCTTCAAACTTCAGAATTTCTGGATTTTCATATTCATTTTTTTCCTGACAATGAAATAAGTAAATGATGTCTATAATTTCTCCATTAATAAACAGTCATGTTTTTGCACAAACTCATGCGTTTCATACCCTTTCATGGTGTTTGTAGAAATGTGCCTGAACAATTTTCTTACATATAGAACTGATCAATTTCTTCAAGTTGTTACATGGTCCACAATTGCAGTTTTTGGCAGTCTTGTCACTGAGGACTTAGCTGTTGAACTGTCCTATAGTTAGGACTATATTTTCAGCTGCTCTGTTCATGAAACTAATTGTCAGGCATTCCTTCTGTTCCCAGATTCTGTTTAATTAACATGTGACTTTCTCATCTAAAAACCACAACGTCCAGATCTGCTGGGGAATCTGCAAAGTTTATTAGTGAATTATGCAATGAGCTGTCATTAAGTTTTCTCATTTTATGATCCATGCCATACCGCTCTCTACTCATACTGCATCTTATGATTTTCTTACAGCTTGCAGTGACCATTATTTCACCCAATCATCAGCACACCCCAGAGGTTTTAAAGATTGGATGAGAATTGAATTTGGTTCTGAGAAACTTACTAAGGATCCATCCATAAATTACGAAACACACATTTGGAGTATTTGTATTCTCCCTCTCCCACTGTAACTCACCTGTAATGTGCACTTGAACCCCCCTCTAAAAATTACGTAACGCTTTTGACAAGTCCCCCCTCCCCCTCAATATTCAGTCAATATATCATTAATGAAAAATATTTTCATTTATTGTAACAATTCATAGAATATAACTCCTGTCATTTATTATACTTTTCATTTTATTTGTTAATATGGTAATGTTTTAGTATAAGGCTGAATAAAAGGAATTGTTTCAGCAAATGTTGAAAGATTTTAAAAATAAATATAAGTACTACGTAATACTAAACCCCAACCACTACGTAATGCAGCGCAATGCTTCCTCAAACCGCCTTCCCCCCTCTTCAGCGTTACGTAATTTATGGACGACCCCTAACTCATTTGTATTCTGACGAAGTGGAGGTTGTAACGTGGAGTCTGATATCCCTTCCCTTGCTTTAAATCTTGGGTACTTAGCATATAAGAAAAGCCTCTCATTCACATTTGGCCGTGGAGTTCGGTATTCCACATGATTGCATTCCTTACTCAAAAATATTTATAATTGTCTATGCCGTTCATGACAGAACATATGTACTGCTTGTGGATGCATAATACTTTTATTTAGAATTTACATTTAACTTCTAATCACTCATGAAGAACAGCTGAACGGTTCTTGTGCTACTTTTCGATCTATGAACTGTAAAGGAACATCTTCTCATTCATTCTCAGAAGTATTAGTGCCTAGAAATTTCATGATTATCTAATTAAAATAGTATGTAACTTCTAATTTCTGCATAACTGTGTGGCAGACAAGCGTATGTATTATTGTTGTAAACTCCCGTACTATAGATCTTCAAGCGATTCCAATATGTACGATCTTTTTGTTTACCCATTATTTATCTCTAATTTTATTTCTGCCTTTGAATTTGTCTGAAAAGATTTCCCTCAATTTGTCTTGGGCCCTTTTTTGCATCTTCAAATTAATTTGAGTATATTTCTTGTTTACAATTATCCCTTGAATTTTTTGCATTCTAAGTGAGTTAATTTCGTGTATCAATTAAAATAAAATTGTTTATCAAACAGTTACATATAGCACTTCAAAAATACCTAATAATTAAAAATCTTTTTCTGTGAAATAATTAATTTGTTCACTTTGCTCTTATAATAAAATATTTTAATATTTTTTCACACAATAAACCTTCAGCAAATACTGAAAAAAAGGTCTATGTCATAAAGTTAACTTCAAACAACAAATTTCAGCAAATTTCCGCTGTATGAAGTTTCAAAATCTTACCAGAACTGTTTTGGGACAAACATTTTCAAAAGTATAATTTTTATACAAGAATTTAATTGGGACTGGGAAATACATTGTTAACAAAAAAATAAGCAAACCAAGAAGATAAAACTGAGATGGAAGAAACCATCTGCTTTTTATAGAGAATCAAATGCGGCACATTTGCATAAAAAGTAACATTGAGACCCAAAGTCATCTCTGAATCCATTACCCTCTAGATGTTTGTAACAAACAAAACTGTTATTGGAGTTTCTTAATAGGCAACTCAAATGATCAAAAAGTTGTGCGAAATTCGTAGCGTAATGACCATTTTTATTATTTTTCATGATTCATTAATAGAATATTCCATTTATAAGAAATTTCACTAGTATTGATGAACATAAAGTAGGAGAACGAATAAGATGAAAAACAAAACAATTCCTCCTTCATCATTGTGATAGAAAAGTGTTGAAGAAGCAAAATTAGAAATTTGTAAACCCACATATTTTTATTAAATGATACTTCAGTGACAATTACAGAATTATAACAATGAACATTTTCAGTTGTACTTTAAACTATTTCTTTTTTTAGTATAGATCTATGAAGTACATAGAAGTGTCACATCTATGGAGTAAATAATTTTAGCATATTCATGAATATGATTTCTTTTTATTTTCAAAAACATTTTATAGTTATTTTATTAGAAGCAATTCTTTACGGTTGTTTAGATTTTAAAAATTTGCATTACACATATTCTAAAAATGTATAATCCTGTTACATTAGCAAAATGAATGATGTCCCTGGTTTGTGTAATGTATGAAGAATTTTACAAGAATTTTGTCTCAGGTGAGGATTTACATACATTTAGACACAAATATACTCATCGGGCTGTGTGGAGTCTTACTGAATTTGTGAGAATTCTGAATGTATAGCATAATGTATTTTTTTTTTTGCATTCAGATATATCTGTGTTCCAATTTATAATTGACTAAAATGAAAGGCCTAAAATTGTGTAACTTTAACAATCAGCTAATTAATCTTTGTTTATTTGGAGTGGTGTCTGTACTTGCTTTTCTGAAATACAAAACTTTATGGAGATGATGTGTTTTTCATTTCCTGCTGCTTCTTACCAGATCCATTTAAAATACCAAGAATGATATTGTACACTGTTACTTTTATGCAACAACATAAACACCAAGAGCAAACTAAATTATTTTTCCTTTTTAGTTGGAGGACAACATATTATTTATTTTAGTCATTAGCTTTCAAATCTTTTTCCATTGAGAACCTCAATGCTACTTTGTTAGTGGTTCTTAGGGTTCTCAGGTAAGCCACTTAATGTTCATTATTTTTGATCTTTTTTCAGTACCTATGTTCTCAAATACCTAAAGGAAAGAGTACAAATATAATTGGTAGAATAAGGATAAATTCTGCAACTCAGGATGCAATGTGCTGGAGGGACATTTTTGTAAGAGCCATCTAATGGCGTTTCAGAATTGTAATGAGGTTGCAATGAAATGCATGGCCAACATTTTATCAAGCATAGGAGGCTGAAGCTTCGTCGCCATCTGAGTTAAGTTTTCCCTCCAGGTCATGAACAGACCAGTGTGACATGTGGACTCGTCATTAATAGAGTAAATGTTTCTTTCAATAATATCAGCAACAGACATTTTTATGTTTGTGTTGACATTTATAATATTTATTATTATTATTAACTTGATTGGCCACATTGGACCACTTGAGTCGTTCCACTTCACTTTTACTGTTCATGGTCGACTGTCAAAGGTATCACCTTGAGGTGAGGATAAATCCTCAAGTTACAATTCTGAATGTTATTCAAAAAGGTAATAATTAGAGATGGAGGATGATGGATGATAGGGGGTGAAAGGACGAACACAATACAACCATGTCCGAGGCGGGACTCGAACCCGCGATCTTTCGGTTCGAGATCGCTACGGCACTACTGCCTTAGTTATCTCGGCCACCGGATCGGCTTATAATATTTAAAACAGAAAATGTTAATGGAGGAAATGAAAAGTAGAAGTGAATGCAAAACTTTCAACCTTCAAAACATTTTTCTACATTTTGATTACTTAAAAATGATGGTAAAATGACAGATGAATGAGCCCTGAACACCATTATCAGAGTGAGAATCACTGTCATGAAATCCTTGCATTTTGTAAACAATTATACATAAAATGCACATTTGGGGCAGAGTCATTATTAAGTGACTGGGGGATAAAAGTCATTGTAACATATTTATCGGACAGAAAATTGAATACTAATTAGGTATCCTCATGGAATTGATTGTTTTTTTAAGTGTAATTAATTGTATTAATGCTGATTCAGCACAATTAGACATAGGCACCTACAATAAACAATTATCATTCACACCTGGCTTTCCTCAGTTTCCTTGTATCTGCAGCAATTGTGGATGCTCTGTGGAATTGGGAGGAAATTTGATTGAATTTGGTAGTGGCATGCAAAACACGGTGAAGAGAAAGGAGTTGAATTTCTCCCAGTGCTGGTGCTAGGCATCAGATTGCCTAGAGTAAGTGAAGGCATGTTAATTATAAGGTAGGACACTATGAAATGAATCAAATGACACTAACATTCAGATAGGTTATACTGAAATTAATATTTATTTTTTCACGTAAAATGAGTGGTTTTATTAAACGCTAACTAAACACAACAATTTTTTTTTGTGTTTCAAACTCACTGTGGAAATTGTAATATTTGATCACTAAATACTATTACTTACAACTATTATTTAAAATATATTTCCCAAAACCTAGTTTAAACATTGTAATTTTTGTTATTTGTTGAAATAAAATAACTCGTACAATTTCTTGAGAATCTTACATATTTTTAACTTTTTCGGGGGGGGGGGGGGTTCACCATTGTCCCGGGCCCTTCTCTAGCTTGAGCACTGATTTCTCCAGGCCGTAGTTAGGAGAGTGATCATATTCACAATGATTGTTTAGCTTTCTTAAAAACTTTCCGTAAATCTTACATCTTCAATTTGTTTGGCATTCTTAACTAATGGTGCTAAGCAGTAAGAGAGTAAGTTTTGCATTTACTTATCCACTACACCAAACTCCTGGGTTCTAATATGAAACTTCCTGACTTTTCAAAAAGAAAATTGAACATGTGTAATTTAAGAGCTAACCTTGATAAGAGGCTAAGCTCCAAAACAGAATTTCTTAGATAAATAAATACAAATTTCTTTGTTATATTTTTTTTCTTTTCAAAGTTTGAGTTCTTGAATACACTTTGACTGCTTGAGACATGCCTGTAAATCTAATATTATTCAGAAATTGTATTTCACTCTACTATGAAAATTTTAAATTTAAAAAATATGAAATGGTATAGTGGTAAAGTGATTCACTAATTTATTATGGAGAAATATATGATTTTCTGAGTAATTCAGTTATAAAATAGCAAAATTATATTGCCGAGAATGAAAAAATTACTTCGAAATTCAGAGGTATATCATTCTTCTTATTATAAACCTCGGGATTTGAGAAGTGAGAAAGTGTTTTTTCCAGAGTGATTGAGTGATTAATCAGTGCTTCCGGACGCATCAACTGCTATAGCCATTAACCCCGTAAGTGAGGTTCGGCGTGGCGGTGTCCTCCCTCCCCCGTCGCACTTTAGAGATTCTTTAAGGTGTCTCAGAATTCTCTAAACCACTCTTAAATGAGCCTCAGTAGAGAGTCTTGAGCCCTTGAGGCAACATTCATCGCAAATGTTATATCTAGCCTTGAACCCACTGCCAGTTACATAAGGCTACCCAGGAGTGCTCTCATGGTCTCAAACCTGGCCACAGGAGTGAACGTATCTGTGTAATCTACGCCTGGGCGCAGGCTGAACCCCTTCGCAACCAATCTAGCCTTGTAGCGTTCTATTTCATTACGCTCACGTCAATACCCAATCGGTTGTCAATTGTGCTCTCTACTGGTAGGTCGATTAGGTCCCATGTGCCATTGTTGTGGTGACCTTCAATTTCTTTATCTAAAGCTTTCCATTCGTCTGCATCCTCAGCCGCCATAGCTTCATTGAAGTCAGTTGGTGGATCCTTCAGCAACCTTAAACCACGGTTGTTGACGTTCGTCCCTATAACGTACTGGATTCCTTAATATTTCTTTGTTTCTCAGTACTCTCGTCTCACCAACAGCATTTGTTTCACTTACACAGACATGTGGGAGGGTCTAGTTGCACTATTCTGGAGCACTATTATCTCATCATAACTGCATTCAAACTCTTTAGTTGAAATATTAGCTTCTTCGGTGCTGTTCATCTTCACAGGTTGTTGCATCACTTCGTCTTTGAACTTGACATTACGGTACACTACAACAGAATGCTTATCAGGAAAATATATCCTATAATCACAGTCATCGTATCCGAATATGTACCCCCTTACAAAGTCTGAACAAATTTTGAATCAAACTTTTTGCGTTGTTATGGGTGAATCCAGGCAAAACTGTACCAAAAATCTTCAGATACGTAAACTGACGTTTCTTCATTGAAAACTGTTCAATACGTGTTTTCCCTGCAACTTCGGATGGAGCAGTCTTATTTAGTATATGGGTTGCTGCTTCACCTCACATTGATTTTGGGAGATGAGCCGTTGATTGCAGCCAAAAGCGTGCCATCTCAGAAAATATTCTGTTTTCGCGTCCTGCAATCCCATTATGTTGTGGAGTATATGGGGCAGTAAATGAATACGTCAGGCCAATGCTCTCTGTATATTTTCGGACTTCACGGTTGTCGAACTCCTCTCCCCGACAGTACGTAATTACTTAATGATACGTTGGGTTTGTGTTTTCATAATTTCCGTAGGCAACGGTAGCTACTCTCCAACTTTCACTCTTTTGTCTTAAAAGATATATCACCTTGAAAGTCGTAAAGACATCCTTGACAGTGAGGAAGTATCTGTGGCTGGCCCAATCCTTTTATTCCATCGGGTCACAACTACCAGCAAAATTAAGTTCTCCAGTTAATAGACTTTTGTACCTTTCTCCAAAGGACAACTTTTGATGCTTCCCTAAGATACAGCCTTCACAAAATTCACTGTCCCCTTGTACTTGGATGTCATGAGCCCCAAGGAAAGTTTGTACACGCATGTTACCCTGAAGATCAAAAAAACTTGAACAGTCATGCGTCTTGAAATAAAGAGATCTGGAACCAATCAGAATACGGCGGTACTGTCGGCAACGACTGGACTTTTGTACAAGGCAATCCGAGACTGTCACAGTTGTTAATTCGGTTACTGCTGCCACAATGGCAGGTTATCACGATTTAAGTGAGTTTGAACGTGGTGATATAGTCGGCGCAAGAGAGATGGGGCATAGCATTTCCGAGGTCACGATGAATTTTGGATTGTCCCGACCGGCCATTTCACGAGTGTATCTTGAATAACGGGAATCTGGTAAAACATGAAACCTCTGGCATCGCTGCGGCCGCAAAAAGATCGTGCAAGAGCGGGACCGACATCGACTGAGGATAATTATTACTCGTGACAGAAGTGCAACCCTTCCACAAATTGCTGTAGATTTCAATGCTGGG
The DNA here is from genome assembly GCA_017312745.1 of Gryllus bimaculatus. Classification (NCBI taxonomy): domain Eukaryota; kingdom Metazoa; phylum Arthropoda; class Insecta; order Orthoptera; family Gryllidae; genus Gryllus; species Gryllus bimaculatus. The sequence goes on along the minus strand of BOPP01000111.1, from coordinate 3,982,477 downwards.
CAATCAACAAGTGTCAGCGTGCGAACCATTCAACGAGACATCGATATGGAGTTTCGGAGACGAAGGCCCATTCATGCGCCGTTGATGACTGCACAACACAAAGCTTTACGCCTCGCCTGGGCCCGTCAACACCGACATTGGACTGTTGATGACTGGAAACACGTTTTCTGGTCTGACGAGTCTCGTTTCACATTGTTTCGACCGGATCGACGTGTGCGAACATGGCGACAAACTCATGAATCCAAGTCTGTGCATGTCAACAGGAGACTGTTCAAGTTGATGGAGGCTCTGTGATGGTATGGGGCGCGTGCAGTTGGAGTGATATGGGACCCCTGATACCTCTAGATGCGACTCTGACAGGTGACACGTACGTAAGCATCTTGTTTGATAATGTGCGACCATTCATGTCCATTGTGCATCCCGACGGACTTGGGAATTCCAGCAATACAATGCGACAGCCCACGATCATAATTGCTACAGAGTTGCTCCACTCTTCTGAATTTAAACACATCAATTGTCCTTACCTTAACCAATACCTTAACATTATTGACCATACTTGGGATGCCTTGCAACCTGCTGTTCAGAAGAGATCTCCACTCTCTCTTACTCTCACGAGTATATGGACACCTCTGCAGGGTTCGTGGTGTCCATTACCACCATAACTACCGCAGACTTTAGTCGAGTCCATGCCACGTCGTGTTGCGGTATTTCTGCATGCTTGCGGGGCTCTACACGATATTAGGCACACGTACCAGTTTTTTCGGGCTCTTCAGTGTATTTTGATGACCTAGTCTTTCGTTCTATCTTGCAAGCTGACTAGTGCATTACTACGTACACATGCCTTTTTCTGAGACGACTTGTACCACCAGTCAATATATATTTTCGCCATTCTGATACAATGTCAGTGTCTGATACAGCAAATGCGATCGGCACTCCATTGTTCCAAACTAGCCACTCTCTGTCATTTTTTTATATAATCTGGTCATTACCTTTGTCACCTGCGATCCGTACAGAGCATAGGTTAGAAGAGGTATTTGGACCATACCGCACATCGTCAATGTGTCTGTCTATCCATTTTCACCATCAAATGTCCTGTCATTTATACTCCCACTAAAAAATTCTTCAATCTGCACCCCACTTTTAGCACTGTCCATTCCTTTACATATTCCGAATTCTTATTAAGAAACATACCAGTTCTTACGGTTTGTAACATAATGTGTATCACCACCACTGTCTGTGTACCTCTCATCACAGGTCAATTTATTTGTATCCACTGGTGGGGTACATCCTTGGATCAGCATGGCAAATGTCCTGAACATCACCGTTCTTAGTCACATGCTCCTTGCCTTTACGCTTAAAACAGACCTGTTTTGCAGTCTCTCGAAAAGTGGCCAAAATTACCACAAGAACTCTTTTCATTACTTGAACATATTCTGCCTGAACCTTCGTTCTTCTGCAGAGAGTTATTCGTTGTCGCATAACCTCGTGTTTGACATCGCAGTAGTAACCTGTTACCTCGTCTCTTCCGGCTGTTGGAAGTTCATAGTTGAGGCATCTCTTCTGTAGTTTTGCCCAACTCTTCTCTTCTTCGACTATATTATGCCATGTCACATTTATATGATCAATTTTTTCGGGAGTGTTTGCAGCAGCCGAGCACATAAGTCACCTTCGTCTATTGGCTTGTTATGTAGACTCATTTTTGTTTGAACCTCGTCGAAGTTTGTAAGTTGTCCCTGCACACTCCCTGGCCATTCCCATTCGATGTGGAATTTATGGAGTAACAAGTCTATATTTTTGCCGAATGTGTGCCACATATCTGATGCAACTTATCCCACACATCTTTGGCAGTCTCACACGTTGCGACACGAATTAGCCGCGTCGTATCGAGTGGCATTAGTTGCTTCTTAGCTTTGCAGTTTGCTTTCACTCATGAATCAAATTGAAATGCAAAATCTCTTACATCTACTTCAGGTTTCTTTCTTTCTCCACTGACTACGCCACAGCATCACATAGCACTACCTTCATACGTATGCGGCACGTGGCTCAGTCTTCTTCCCCCACTTTAAGTTGTTACTTATCTTCATATTTTGCAATTTTTGTACAAATTATTTCTTGAAACAATGGGGCACTAGTTCTTTTTCGTGTGTGGTCCGTCTCGCGCCCGCGAGTGCCCACGTGATCGCGACCGTTACAAAGGTACAATGGTGTTTGGGATAATTGCAACACATGTGGCTGTGTCAGAGTACCCATACGAAAGTGATTAAATTTGCATAGAGATAGCGTACACGTTGGCCTAGCAGCGCTCCCATTCGTGTGACAGGTGGCCCATTCGAGGTCAGTGTTACGCCGCACTCAGTGTGTAAAGAGCCGTCAAACGACTTGAAAACGTGCAAGCAAGTGCCGGTATGCATTGTCGACGCCAATGGCGAAATATCTGTCTGAGTTCGAACGGGGAAGAATGATTGGTCTCCAAAAAGAGTCTTTGTTATACCGTGACATTGTGGTTCGAATGAGTCGCGCTGCTTCGACAGTGATGCATATTTGGATCCAGTAGATAGATGCGTGTTTGGATCCAGTAGAAGGCAGTGGCGGCTCTGGGATTAGGCATCAGGGAGGGCACACAAAGTTACAGGATCAAACAATGTTAGGCATTTGAAAAATAGTTATATTTCGATTTTTAAAGTCAAATAAGTAATATTTACAATCGAATTGTCTCCCCGGAAGACAGGCTAAACACCATGATCTATAAATTAAACTGAGTCTTCTGTTGTTACATTCTGTAAATCTATTACTAATTCTTCAAAATTAAATGAGTCTCGTAACAAAACTCTTTATAATGAAAATATACAAAGTCCATTCACTCTCCCTTCCGGCATGGTATTTTTTAAAATTGTCTATAATATTTTTAAAGTGAAAAAGCTCTCTCGGATTCTTTTATATAGCACATCCAGCTCAGATTTCATTTTGCTAGCTCACGAACGGAGAGTACTGTGAAACGCAATCAACCTTTTGTAGGGGGACATTTTCTTGATATTGTTGGAACGTTTTACAATCAAAGAGAGAACACATGGCTAAATTCATCCTAAAATTAATATGGTCATTTACCTCTTTGAAATTTCCGTACAAAAGCACGATGTAAATTTTTTTTATATCATGTCGAGGTGGCCCAATTCTCTTCATGCACAGCCTTGTATCATAACCACATTGACTGTTTTCAGGCATTTTACAGAATTGGAAACCATTCTCAATATCAATGCACAATACGAACTGGACTCAAAGATCGGAATACACCATTCACATAGTTTTGTCTACGGAAAGATGATGCCGTTCATGCCGATTGCACACTATTGCGCTGAAAATGGAGATCAGTTAAACAGAATACCAGCAGATAGCTCTGGCCTGAACGAAAATCAAGCTAAAGGAATATTGTAAGTTTAAAAATCGATCAATAGATAGCGCCGGGCAACGAGGTTGCTACCTCCCCCAGGCGGCTGTTGGAGGCGGCCGTCATAAGACGCCATTTGCCGAACCCATGTTGCCATTTCAACATTCATTGGCAGAGATTTCTATGTCTGTAAGTTCCGTAACAACACTGCGTTTAGGACACAGAGGCGAGTGTCCGCAGCCAATGAAAATCGTTCTACGGAACAAGCGGGAGTTTGAAAGCTAAAGATGTGTTCGATTCGCAAACAACACTACAGACCCACAGAGGTTATTTTAGACAGCGCAAGGGGAGAAATACTGATCTCAGTAGGGGGGGGGCAATGTCCCTAGTGCCTCCCTGCCGCAGCCGTCGCTGGTAGAGGGTTGTACACAACGACGAATGAGTACTGAACCATACAATGTGACCACACAGAACGGCGTCGGCCAACGGTGTCGAAGTGACAATGTAACCGACAGAACGGCGGCCCACAATGTTGGCTTGACTTTTCAGCACTGCATGCGTGATCATACAGCTCTGCGTTGATCCGCACCATAGCGAACAAACGCTAAGTGTGATGGTTTGGGGCGCCAGTGGCTACAATATGCGATCTAGCCACATACGTATTGAGGTAACTTCAAATTAACTTCTCCCCATAGCACGCCACACACAGTTTTTAACTGTTTTTGGCGTAAATAAATAAATAAATAAAAATAAATAGTGGTCAGTCTGAACAGCTCCGCTACATCAGGGCGGTTTTAGAGCCTGAGGTGCTGCCCCTCAATAATAATAATAATAATAATAATAATAATAATAATAATAATAATAATAATAATAATAATAATGATGATGAAAATAAGGACATTGTCCAACATGTGGCGAGGAATGTGCAAACTTTCTGCGAAGACCGACGGGTACCACTGCTTCCCAGGCCCGCACGTTCGCCTAGCATGTCGCCCATCAAACATATATCGGTCGTCAACGTATTCGTTTTGGTCGTCCTGGAGCACTGTCGATGCTTTGTGGTCACGTGTAGAAACCGCGTTTCAATGTGTTCCCCAGAAGAATATCCAGACTCTCTTTGAACCCATGTTAGAGACTGATAGCAGTTTCACATAGAACTAAATTCTTAAGTTCAAAACGCACGTTCAATTATGTAATTCTAATCATTTGTGTATTTAATTTTGGAACCATCCCAGCATTCGCCTTGTGACCGAGGAAAACCACGAAAACCCCGGTTCGCCGCAAGAGAGCGAGTAAATGAGTCGAGGCTGGAGGCCGCCGCGCCCGGGCTGCTGCCTCGACGTTGCGTCACATCGCCGTGCCGTCGGCAGGCGTTGCCTACGTCGCAGGATTCGACAGAGCTGTTATTATCTCTATATAATTCATTGAAAGGCTTGCTATAGGCTGGCTCCATACCACTTTCTTTCATGCTTGGCAATAACTTATTTAATGGCACTGTATCATATGCCTTTTGATAGTCAACAGATATAAGACGGACATTCGTTGCTTTTTCCAGTTGTTTTTCTATTGGATTTTTAATGTAAAAATACCGTAAATACAAGACCTTCCTACCCTGAATCCATTCTGTTCCTCCGATTCTGTATAATGATGTTCAATTCTACATTTCAGGATTCTACCGGAAAGTATTGCTACTGTAACGTCGTGGGTAGGGATCTACGCCACAAAGAAAACAGACACGGGTGAGTAAATACAAGTTTATTTACAAGATGTACATATATACAAAACCGCACTCTTAAGGCGCTTTGTTCGAGCTAGCACTGCAGCCCCCCTCTCTCTACATGCGACGCCTACGACTGGCCTGCAAGGACGCCTCGCAAATTGGCACCTAATGTGCCCCGGCAGATCGACAATCTGACAGTGCTCGAGGAACACGTCGCCTGGTCCCAACATATCGAACCACCATGTGCCATCGGCACTCCGCGCCAGCCTGGGCGGGCAAAGTTTTGTGGACTCGCCACGAGGAAAGCAGAGTTGTTAACCACCCGCGGCATCGGGACGCGACGTTATATAGGCGCGAGTCACAAGGCCTCCCACGTCATTTCTCCTCCCCACACGCGTTGAATAGAGACATTCTCTGGCGTTGTCTTTGCACGCGGCCCCGCGCCTTCAGGAAATTCCAGCCTTTTGTTCAGGCGGCTATTTTTAGAACCCTCTACCTTGCGCTTCAGCGCTGAGCTGCTGCATAGCCGTGACGCTACACTACTGTGCACATTACGCTTTTCCCACGATAGTTGTTGCAGTCTCGCCAACTTCCCTTCTTATAAATTGGAGCTATGAAGGCCTTTTTCCACTAACTTGGTGGGTTACTACCTGTTGACACTTATTAAAAATTGTTGCCACTATTTCCATCACACACCCATGTGCTGATTTTAAGAGTTCTAAACTGATTTTACCTGGTTCCTGTCCCTTTCTATTCTTCATTAGTGTCAAGGCTGCTCTTATTTCATTTGGGACAATAGGCATTACAGGTGTTTCTATACTTTGTGTCTTCTCTTGTTGAGAGCCTTGCATAAACTGTTATTAGTTACAAGATCCTCAGAAATGGTCACACCATTCCCGCCTACTTATTGGAACTATCCCTGACCTGTCTTGCATAAACTGTTATTAGTTACAAGATCCTCAGAAATGGTCACACCATTCCCGCCTACATATTGGAACTATCCCTGACCTGTCTTTATTTTCCATTCTTATTCCTTTTATTATTCTGTTTGACTTCGTGTTCCCTAGACATCTATCCACTTCCTCACAAGTCTGTTCCCAGTATTCATTCTTAGCTTTATCCTATTCTATCTCTATTCGCTTTTGTTGATAACCACTTCATGTACATTTGTTTTTTTTCCTTTTCTATGAAAGCCTCTGTGATTTCGTTCTACCACAATGGACATTTTATATTTGTTTGCCAATTCTCTTTTTCGCCCAAGTCTTCATAGGCATACTGATGGATACACCGTTTCATAGATTCATACAATGCGTTTAGTGTTCCTTCCTGATCGATAATATTTGTTAGCCAGTCGCACTTCATATAAAAACTTTGTAGAATCTCCCTCCAGACTTTCAAGATTATACAGGGTTGCTGACATTACTCTCTCGGCGCCATAATTTTGATTATATGGCTCTCGATAGGCTTTTTAATGGAAAGTACATTTCAGATAACAAGGCATAATGGTCTGAATAGCATTCTAGACCCTTCTTCACTCGTTAACTTTTATTTTATTGCAGTTTTACAATAATAATAATAATAATAATAATAATAATAATAATAATAATAATAATAATAATAATTGATACTGGACTTCAATTTCCGAGTGTGTTGTATCCATGTACCGATGCATGTCTTTATGTTAAAACCATCCATCTGTTATTTTCAAGGCGTTTTGATGACACGGCTCAATTAGGCCCTCTCCGTTATCAATTTATGTGTTTTCGCTGTATGGTTCCACCACCCAGTCATTCACTGCACTCCAACCATTGAAGCCCCCCAGTAATATTATTTCTAACGGTTAATGATTGTTCTCAATAACGTCGTTAACTCATTAAAAACTCATCTTTAACACTTGCAATGGCATTACTACAATTTCTACAACCGTCTACATGTAGACTTTCATGTCAACTTGTTGAATTCGATCATTTATCTACTCCCAAGATTTTATGTGTTTTCTGTACTTTTGCCTTACTGCCAATGATACACCACTACGGCCTCTGCCATCCTTTTGGTACCCCTGAGTATATATCCCGATGTATATATCCCGTTCTGAACCTTTACCTTTACCTTTTTCTTTGTTTCCGAAAATGCTACAATATCCATACGACTCTTATAAATTTCTTTGAATATTTTTATCTCTTTGGTTGAAAGCCCTTAAATATTCCACTTCCAAATCTCATAGTCCTTTTCCTATCCCAAAGTCGTCGTACATTCTGTTCTCCATATTCCAAGTCTTTGCTGAGAAATTTGCGTGTGAATTTTTTTCCGATTGATGAGGTGCAGGTCCATCGCCTCAACTCCAGTACAGGAGGAGCAAGGGATTTTTTTTCTGGCTTCCCGTGTCATAGGGAGGTTGCCTTTACCTGGCTTCGACGCCCCCTTCCCGTATGAAAGGAAAGAGAAGTTAAAAAGAAAGAAAGACGAAGAAATGTGAAGGAGAAAATTTGCTGGTGAAAAATGAATGACTTGCTATTCTTCGAAACCTAATAGCGTGGGGTCGAAAAACTACAAGGGTCCTATAACAGCCAATAAAACAGACAACAGAGAGAAGAGAGGTACCAGTAAGTGGAATAAATACCACATCCGAAAAAGTGACCGCTAGTTGCGGAGGAAGAAGCATTTTGCTAGGTGTGACAGGACACAAGGAACAGGATTGGTTAGACGGGTCGATGTAGGATGACACTGTCTGACTCTTCCAACACATCTTCTACATGTGACGGAATTGATGGTCGAATCTCTCAGAATTTGTTTCCTGTAGTTCAAATTTGGCACCACTTGATCCTGGATAGCTATCATAAAGGCTATTGTGTCTGGAAAGAGATCCCCATGCTAGAGTCATGCGTGCGACCCAAATATATCGACTTCTCGGATGCTCAGCTCATAGTGGGTACATTCCGTGTTGTGCCTTCACTATCCATGAGGTTATCTTCTCGATTTCAATGATTCTACAGGTGGATCTGTTTTTGTGTAGATTTTTGATATCAACACCTCACCCTCCTTGTAATCTTGGATGAGTAAAACGCTCAATACTTGAATGGGGATGATGTTTTCGGTGTCAACTCAAGTCATAGAGCTTCAAATTGCCCTCTGTAGGCTGTCGAGATCGATATTACTCCATTTAGTAACACCAAAGGAGCATGACATCACTGGAATAACAAATAAATTGATGGCCTGCACAAGGTTTGTAGCAGGGTGTTGAAGTACGTGCAATCGTTAACGGTCTTCAGTTGTTCGTATGTTCTTAGTGGGAGAGTGTTTGATTCGGAGGGACTGTTGAAAACCCAAGTATTTGTATGCTTCATGGAATTCCATAAAGGTAATCTTTATTTCATTATCATTTTCCAAATTTATAACTTGCAGATGACCTCAAATGATATTCACTCGCCTGCACTTATCCAAACTGACTATTGTTAGTGAATTTCTCCGTCACGTTAATTAGTTGTCGCATATGATTGTCAGTGTCTGCATAGAGCTTCATATCATCCGTGTAAAGCAGGTGCGAGACACGAAGAACGATTGAGTTCCATTTTTAAGCAATAATGCAAGCAATGCAATAATACAATAATTAGATGCATTTAGTAGAGTAGACAGAGGATTCAAGACTAAGCAGAACAAATTAGAGCTTAAAGAGAAAGCCTGGATTCCCTCTCGGCTGATACAGTCTGTTTGGACGAATTGTTTTCCATTAGAGAGATACAGTTTTATATACCATCGGCTCTTCACTGTTTTCAGGAAGTTTTTGGACAAACGGGCAGACCTTGTGTATATCTAAACACTGAAGGATTCAAGGGTGGGGCACGGTGTCGAATGCTTTAACATAATCTATGTAGCATGCGTACAAGTTTCTTTGTTTTTCAAGCACTTGCCTCATAATTACAGAGTCTATAATGAGTTGCTTATTGTATTCCTAAAATCCAGGTCTACTTTCTTTATGTTAATCGCAAAAATGTAATGGTTCTCAATGTGTGTCATCAGCAGTCTTACCTTCAGTGAGGAAGTAAGACATATTCGGGATTGTGAAGGAAATATTGAATTATAGTAGCTATATTAACGTGAGTGTTCGTAAATTTTTAAGCCAATAATTGTGCAGACCATAGCTTCCCGGAACCTTCCAGTTATGTACTTTGTTCAAAGCTGCTTGGACAACTTCCACGGTGATGATTGGTTCATTCATTAGAGGGGTATCTTGGCATCTGTTATATTCCATTTCAATCTACACCATATCTGGGTTTTGAGAACAGCAGCGGACCAGACAGGCTTCCAAAAGTCCTCTGCTTGTGCCTTTGAGGGATACTTCGACTCTTTCTTATCATTTAAAAACTATTTGCTTTGTATGTAATTATGTATTGATACGGATGTTATTCATGTTTCTTTTCAGTTTTTTCGAGGTATTTCCGTTTTGAAATTGAGTCAGTTTTCCAATACAACTTCTAATGCATTCTATACATTTCACTAGCCGTCTTTCCCACGGTAGCATTTTTTTACACTTCGATCACTGTGGGCAGTTGCTCTTTTGAAAAGCTTGGAGCCGTTATATTTTTGAAGTCATAACCGTAGCACAATAAATTGCAGTATGCACTTCTTCGAATGATGGTATTTGTTGTAGATATTGCAGCAGCATTTTATCATTCAAGGCGCTGATAGCTCTTGCCAATTTCTTCGAGCGAATTTGTCAGGAGATTAGATGGCTGTTCAGTGGGTTAGTTCTTGCTCTTTTCTGTCAACTAGTTTCCGCTCTTTTCTCGTAAATACTAACCTCTCCGAATACAGTAACGATGAGTTCCCAATTGAGTGGTTATCGACACCGGGGGTTAAAAAATTTTTTAAGGGGGCAAATAACTAATCAAGAGGTCGATGGGGAGTCTGTAGCCGAATATGAACAGGCGATTGATAGGTAAAATAAAGTTCCCATTGATTACAAATAATATTAAGTAAACTTGCTAATGAATTTCTTTCTGATACAGAGCAACAAATTACATAAATTACAAATTCGCTTCTCTTCTTTCGTATCCATTGTCCATCCTTAGGATCAGGGTGCTCCGCTCCGCACCTATTCCCGAAGAAACAGAAAAATTAATAAGCACCCCGTGAACAGAATCGGCCAAGCATAAAACAAATATTACACTACGCTTACCTTCTGCATTGCACCAGCCATATTATTACTCTAAACCAATATTACTATTATTTTCACGTTCATTGCAGATAGAGGCCTCATTTCGACGCTTTTCACAGGGCAAAATTGAAATAATTATAACCGTGTTTCATCTCTTCAGAGAAGAGTGAATTTGTAATTTATTATTATATGTTGTGTTGTTCTATGTAAGAAAAAAATGCTCCCTGGAATGCTTGTTGGAGAAATATTGTAACCATTTAAAAACTATCAACATTTTGTATGCATTGCATAACAATGAAGATCAGCTAGAAACTCGGCTATTCAAAAGTAGAAGTGTCTTCCATTATTGAAAATTTCTAAATTGTTATCTTTAAGACATTTATGTTTATCTCATTGTTTTATAATTATATATGATATAGATAATAAAGTTAGGGGGGTCGATGTCACCTATTCGAGTAGTTGAAAGAGAAAGTGGGGAATCCCGGCCCTACACTATCGAGATATAGGGTACCTTAAAAAGTACCATTGAGTAAGTCGCCTCGACCTCAAACAATAGGATTTAGAATAATGCACCGTGTAGAACATTGAATATATCTAATCCGTACTCCCAAGTATTTTCTAAATGGTAATGTGGCAAATTAAATCTGTGTCTGAGTAATACAGAAAAATACAACAATGAAAACATGAACATTGGGTCACATGCAAGAATTCCTAGTTTTTTCCCTACCTATTGGCAATTAGAACTAAGCGGAAATCCGCAGAAATTACAAACTAATGCCAATCGTTGTTTGTTGACTAATGTCATTCAGATTTATTAATTTGACTAATTAACTTTGATTGTTTTAACCAAAAGGTATGAGTGCAAGACTAACCATAGATACTTAAAAAGGAAAAATTATGAAATGATAAAGAATATTGGGGTCTCATTATTGACAAAATGGGTTGATTCATAGTGTTTCCAGGGGTGTCAACTGTAAGGTTATGTCTCCCGTAAGTGTAGTGCATGTTTTGTCGAGGGGAGGCGTCACAACTACAAAAACTTGTGGTATGAGTAATCTCCAGAAGTACCAACCCGTTTTAGTACACATGGTTTGGACAATATCTCAATGTAGGAGGCAACAGAAGTCATTAAAGCGTTAAAAAATAGGAAAGCAACAGGAAGAGATAAAATAACAGCTGAGTGTTGTAAATATGACGGATGCTTCTACAGTTGAGATTGCTATATTTGTTTATCATGTGTTGGAAACAAGGTAAAATACCACAAACTGGTTAAAGTCGAAAGTAATCCCATTATTTAAGAAAGTAAGAAAGGCAACAGAGATCTCAGAAATTTCACTACAAAGGGAATGCGCGTGCGTCTGTTGCACATAGACACGCGTTGATTATTTTATGCGTTTATGCTGACTCACCCTCTGAACAGAAACTCTACGCAACCCGCCGCACCCTCAAGTATTAAGCGCGTCGTCGCTGCATATTCTGCCCCTGCAATTTTGAAATATTTCCCGGAATTATTCCTTGAAGGTTATCTCTGACAAGTACATCAAATTTCTCCAAGACAGTGTCACAGCATGCCTCAACTTAAGGAGAACGTTTTAACAAAAGGATACTTGACAACCAAATCAGGATATAAAACAAACCCGTATTCGTTAGAAAGTGTTTCATCTATTAACCTTTCTGCAGAGCCTAGAGTAAAACGTGATTAATCGTTTGCGTAATCGAGTAAACGTGATTAATCTTGTCATCTCTTGGCCAGTAGCATGTGAAGTGTAATACATTGCAATTTCGAAGCATTGCCAGGTCTGCTAGAGAATAGTATAATTTTGGTAAACGTGTATGGGTAAGAATTTCGGAGACCAAACATTTTGCTGTTACACTTTTTATTTGCCTCCATGCCGTCACACAATGAATACATTTAAGAAAAACTTACTTGAAGGCATGGTTTGCAAATTCGGTTCTAATTGAATCTAACGATCAAACCCAACTCCAAACACTTCAGTTGACTAACCTCAGTACCTCAGCTCAACTAAATCGCGCGTCCCTCGCCTGCAATAGTCGGCAAATATACTGCCAGCAGTCGTTCTAATAGCACGGTTACACTATTTAATGTGTATTCTAAAATATATTTTCTCATATGCGTTTATAAGACGGCTGTATGTTTTTAGCAGACGCTTTTCTTTTGATGCTCATTTTATTGGTGTATTGTGGAAAGCATTTTTAGCATTTTAAAATAATTTTCTTTAAGTTTCAGTTTCTCTAGGCCTAATTGAAGATTTGAGTGTAAAAAATTTCACTCAAATTGTAACTACCCTAGTTAACCATCTTTAACAGTTTATTACAATCTATACTGAAACCTATCTGGATGGTCGACGTGGTTACAACGTGTGCCGGCTCAGCACCACAGTCCGAAGGGTCGCGTATTCGAGTCTCGCCCGACACATGCGGGCACAGACCGATGTGTCCGCATGTGTTGCTAGTGTAAAAGGTTAATGTGTCCCCATGAGGGACATAGTGGGTACTCGGCGCGGATAGCCAAAATCGGCATCCCCTGAAGTTGGAAAAATCCCCAGGGAGAAAACTTGTAATCTATACTGAAAAAACTACTTCATACGGAGAATGGAAATAACAAATTTAGATTTGAAATATAGAGATATGGCACAATAAAGTCTATTTGACGCTTAAAATATGGCACAGATCTCTTTTTCGGAGAACTCTCCGTATTTTGAAAATTGCAGAAGTTAAAATGAGAGAAAGTGTGTGTTGCTATAGCTCTACTAGTTCGGTATCAGCCCCCCAGTATGGGCTTTTCTCACAAAAATCGCTACATTCCTCTGCAGCATTGCAATACTGGGTGGTGTGAATAAAAGTAAGCTATTTCTCTTTGCTCCGAGTTTCAGGAAACTTCTCAATTTCGTGTGAATAAAGTAGCAAGGTGGTGAGCAACTGCTCAGTCTCTGAGCACTTGCTCCGTCTCTGAGCGTACTCTCACCTGGCGAGCAAATGCTCAGAATTGGTGTGAATAAAGTTTAACGTTTCCTCTCTTGATTGAGCACTTGCTTCAAAATTTCAGAGAAACCACAGTAGCAGACTCACGTTTAAAACGTGAGGTTAAAACGGCCGTGTCTAGACCGTGTGTTCACTTGCCGATGAAGCGAACTAATGAAAATGTGTTCACATGCAGATGAAGCGAACTAAAGAAAAATACAAGATACGGTGAGATTATCGAGACGTATATTATAAGAATCTTTACCGCTTCCAAAAGGACAATGTTGTATGGTTGACACATTTTCTCGGCGATCATGTAGAAACCAGATGCGGAGCTTTAACCAATGAGTTAAAAATGAAACTTTTTCTTAGCTATGTGGTCAATTCTGGTTTTCACGTAGGAGTAGTTGGCGTGGACCAATCCACAGTGAGCAAGACTTTTAGTTTTGTCATGGAGAAAATAAAAGAAAAAAACAGTTTTGGATATTGTTCCCAAGAACTGCAGTAGCTCTATAGCATGCAAGAGACCTGTGGTAGAAAAAATACTTTCTGTAATGCAATTGTTACTCTTAACTTCAAACATATTCTTATTAAGAAGCCACTTACTCATGCTGATAATTACATCAATAAGAAATGCCTTCATTCTATTATTAGTCAAGTAACATGCAATGCTAAAGAAGAATTTTCTAGCATGGACGCTTCTTGGTCTGGATTAGTGCATTCTCGCATTTGGAAGAATTCCCATCCATGCAGTTTAATGTCAGTCAAAGCAACATGTTGCTGCTTAGCGATTCGAATTGTTCCATGGCTCATGGTGCCATATAAAACCCCTGTAACGGAAGTCTTTCAATAGATTATTGAAAAAAGCGAGTTACCATTAAACGATGTTTTGCTCAACTAAAACAATGCTTCCTGATTGTATAAAGCAGAGTGAGACTAGCTACAGAAAAGATATCATCTTTTGTTTTTTAATATTTTATTTTGCACAATGCAGCAAAATACTTACATAATGAGGATTTTGCAACTGATGTCATTGAACCTCAGGAAAAATTATAACTCCGAAAAGAAGGAAGAGTTCCTGAGAGATTGAGAAAACGTAAGAGATTGAACTGAGAGCTCCTAAGAGATTGAACTGCCAAGAATAATATACAGATCTTTGTATTAATTTGTGAGAATAATTTACTTTATTCAGTTTGGACAACAGTACACTCATTCTCCCTCATTTTCTCCCATAGATATTTGTCCTTTTTTAATCGCAGCACTTGTAATTCCTCCAATAAAACTATTTTTTTCAATTCAATGTTTGACATAGATTTTGTTTCATCAGTTTCTAAATCTACTACGAATAATATTTTCATATGGCGATATAACACCCTCCCAAGGTTCACGCTGCTACTCTCCATACAATGTATTTCTTCACCAGAAACTCATCCTGCTGCTTCATTCCAGCTGAAGATACTGCTCCCAAAATAGATATAAAATATAATGTAAATGATTGTGATTATTCCGTCAGCATAATGAAATAAAATGAACACAATTTTATTACATAAATTATAATGCAAATATGATTGTGAATATACTATACAGTTAAAATAATCAAGTAAAATGAATACAACAATGTTTTACTTTTTATTCGTCACCCTACTGGGTTACTGTCCCCGTTCATTACTTCATTTTTCCCAGACCTTTCATTTAATTTTCTTGTCACCAGTACGATGTTTGTCAGTTTTTGCTTTCAAACGAGTTTTCCTACTACAAATCTTTTTGGTCAATTGGTCATAGCTCAACAGAACTCCGATTTTTTCCTACCGGGTACTCTTTCTTCAAATTTTGCTTCTTTCCAGCGACTGCGTACCACCGGAAGCTGTCTCTTCTCAAAAAGTATTTGATATTCGCTGAGCATCTCAGCGGAAATTAGTTGAGACTTTGGCGTCTTCAGTTCGTCAAGTTGGAAATACGAAAATAACGTGAAGAGAAGAGTACAATATATCTACAACCTCACACACGTGCTCACAAAATCACAATGCTCTCCAGCAGTAGCTTCCTCACACTCATAGATCACAGAAGAAAACAAATGATGTGCGCGATGCGCATAACATATCAAAGCTCTTTGCCTGCACTATCACTTGTTCACGAGTAAATGCTCGCGAGACATGAGCAAGTTCCCTCATATTTTTATAGGGATAAAATATAAACTATAGAGACTTTTCTTATTTGTTTTCACCCTCATTCCGAACAAGAGGGAACCTGGGTCACGAGTTTGCACCCCGTCACTCAGAGAAGCTCTGGAAAACAGGTGCCGGGTATAAGGGATCCTCGGCTTCATTTGGTAATGGGGTTGCTCCAGCCAAGGAAAAACGACAGCCCCATTATGAAGAGATTTGCTGCGAACCATCAGAAGAAGCAGAACGAATCAAACAGTGAGGCAACCACCATAAAGAGTTCAACTGTTCGAAATGTTTCAGAGGAAGCACACGGCCGTTGACCGCCAGAGCAGGACTGTCAATGAAATGAGGAAATAAACGAATTCCTACTGCGCACTTATTATAAAGTGGTCCGCTGTGAAACAGAATATGCTGGATATAGGCAGCTCTTCCATTCGCGATTCGTACAACAGTCCAATCTACCTGTTGCTGGTCAGGGTCTAGCTAGCGAAAAAGCTTCAATTGTGCAAAATAACCTGGTACCTTTGTCAATACGAGAGCATATACTGCAAGAAGTTGCAGGTCACGGAGCACCACTACGAAGATAATCTAAATGTCAGAATGGTGGCAGAAGACCCATAATAAAATACCAGCAGTTCAGAGAGATCACACATTTGCCATTAGAATGATGTAATAAAACATCAGATGGATTTTGAGTTAAATAGAAAGCTGACGAAATTTAGTGGGTTAATGTCAGACAAAAGACCAAACCAACCCAAACAACATACAAATTTTGAGATCTGATGAATTTCATGAACGACACTGTCCTGCCATCAAAGATTGATAACATTGTTACCTATGTAGATCTAAAATTGTGTTTATAGAGCTTAGCAGCAGCTACCGTTAAATAAAACGGGGGGAAACCTGAAAGAAACATATCGCACCTCCAATAGAAAAGTGTCTCAAGAGCGAAATTGTAATTTTTCAGCTAAAAACTGATAAGAGGTTACCAAGAGGTACAGCTACTATTCTGAAGTTGATTTTGAAATAGTTCAATTGCTGTCCGCTAGAAGGTGAATATTTGGTACAATCTATAACGAGTATACGAAACTTAAAATTGCAATTTCTGAGAAATCAGAAATTCGCACTTGTGTCACTTTTCTGTTGGAGGAGCGGTATGCGAATTGTCAGTAGTAGACATTAAAGACAACGAAACCCCCATTAGAAAGGAGATTAGAACAAACTAGTGGTGCTAAAACAGCACGTATCTTCTCGTCCGAATTTTCACGCAAACGCACTCTCACTTTCACTCGCAAACGCATTTTCACGCAAAAGTACTCAAATTTTTGAAAAATTGTACATGACCTTATTTCAAAATATATCTTTAATGAACAGATTTCATTAAGAGCAAAATCTCTGTCTTAAATATTTTAGATGTATTAAAACTCTGAAAACATATTGAACTTATGCAGTTTTCGAAAAAGTAGTGTTTTCAACGAACATAAGACTTGCTCTTAAACTATGCATTCCCTTGACAATATGCAATAACAAAGTTTAATAAAAAACGATTTAGCCACTTGTTTGAAAATTAGAAAATGTTCCAGGGACTTCATGTACAATACTCCTCAAAATTGAAATACCGGTTTCAAATTCAAGGAACCGCTACATCAGCCAGATCGATTAGAAAATCTCAATTTCAGAGAAAATTGGCTGAACGGTTTAGAAGCTAACGTTGTTCACAGACGGGCAGACAAACAGACATACGTTTTGTCGCCATTCGATTTTTCGGTGTCAAGGATCCACACAACATGAAATTTGGCTACACCACATGGTAGAGGATATTGTTTTCTAAATTTAGGAACTAAATTTATTCACTATTCCTTTATCAGGACCGTGTAATAAGAGTTTCTCTGCCGGAAATTCGCCGTTTTTGCGCAACATTACTTAACGTTTTCAATACTCTGTCGCAAGAATATGAAATTAACACCCTATATCAACAACAGAAACAAGAGACTTGAGAAGAAAATGCACGCCATTATCAAAAAGTACAGCGAACATACTCAATTTGGTAAACCAAATAGCATATTATATAAATAACTAAATACAGTAAAACAAACATTGAGCGAGTATGCAGAACCGTCAATACGTTGTAAAGAGAGTCAGAAGAGAAAGGAGTATATTAAAAAACAATCGAAGACTACTGGGGAGGCGGAAATTAAATATAATGCTGAAGTAAGCTGGTTGCAAAGTAATCGCAAATCAGCAGAAACGATCGTATCCATGGAGAGCTTCTAAACTGAGACAATAAGCCTATTCTTGTCAACCTAAAGAATTGGAAGTGATAAAATTCAAATTTTTTGGCTGAAGAATTCATCAGCATTTCATAGTACGTTCGTTGAATGTATAAATGCTTTTATTGAAGAACCCCAAAGCATTCCGCATCATTTTCTCACAGGGGTGACGTATCTCATATCGAAGGGCTCCACGAGTCGTAATCCAGCAAGATATATAACCTCTTTGAACACGTTCTACAAACTCTTAATATCATGAGTGTCCAAGATCTAGGAAGATCACTGTAGTGGTAACAATATCCTAGTAGAACCAGAAAAGGATGTAAGAAATGATTGCTAGGATGTGAAGAACAACTTATTATTGTCTCAGTAGCCTTAAAACAAGCTAGTAAGAAGGAAAGACATATATTTGCAGCGTATGCAAATTATCAGAAAGCTTATGATTCGTTCCCACATGACAGACTTATAGACGTGCAAAAAATATGCAAAATTCATCCCAAGTTGGTAGACTTCTGTGAAACCCTAACAACAATGATGAAGGCAGAAAATGTAGAAGGAAGTGAATATTATCACAAATAAAATTAACATCAACCGTGGTGTCCTCCAAGAAGATTCTTTCAGCCCACTTTGGTTTTGAGTCTGAACCCGCTGTTCATCATCATCCACAGCAGCAAATATCACTATGAGATATTCACTGGACTCCTAGTCAGCACTCCTCATACAGACTTTCCGATCTGTCATATATGGATGATATAAAGCTGCATGCATCAACAGCCAGTTCGTTGAAGTAGCTTCTCATAACACCGAAAGTTTCTCTGAAGATATCGGAATGTTTTTTGATATAGATAAGTGTAGAAAGATTACCGTAGTAATCTTGTAGTAGAAATTGACGAGGGAGCTGTAATAAAAGACGCAAAGAAGCGATCTTATTAAATCATTAGAATATGATGAAGTGTTTAAATATCTTGTGTAAAGAGCAGTCTAGAACACTAGCCCACTCGGAAGTGAAGAAACGCATAACCGCAAAATTCAAAAACCGACTCCAAAATATTCTTAAACATATTTTTTTCTTATTTAAGGTCGCACCAACTTCTAGGTCATTAGCAACCACTATTGCTTGTAACGGTATGATGATGATGATGATGATGATAGGGGGTGAAAGGACGAACACAATACAACCATGCTTGAGGCGGGACTCGAACCCGCAATCCTTCGGTCCAAGATCGCTACGCCACTACTGCCGTAGCGATCTCGGCCACCGAAATGTCTAAAAACATCTATGATCATTCAAAGATGCAAATATTCAAAGATGTATGCTGAAACATTGCCGTTACAATAACTACATACGCTATTCTTGAGCTCTTCTACTCAATGGGCTTTATAAAATGCAGTCATTACACCTTGAAACAATGGATAAACATGTAAGAACCGAAATGACCCAATATCGATATCATCATTCTAGATCTTTTGCTGAGAAGATCAAACTACCACGTGAGAAATGAGATCTATGCGTTACAAATATAACCAACACCAATGCCAACCCTCCATCTAGGGAGCACACGACGTCGACTTGACGTTGGTGGTGGAGCTTGAGTACCTCCGGAATACTGAGCGCTATGCCCGTAGTTACTGGGGCCCGTAGCTATGCCCGTAATTCCGTGATCCTAGCCTACGCCAACGGAACAAAAAGATTCAAAAATAGATCGGGACAGAAGGAGCTCAAAGGCTCAGTGAAGCCAGTCTCCGAGGGGAGTAAACCTAAAAAAATCCAGGTCCTCCTAATTTTGGATTGGGACGATGGGCCAGCTCCTCGTCGTCCATGTAAAACCCACGAAATGCTAAAAGGCCTAATCGTGAGAAAACAGGCGGAAACCGGAGACGAACTAGGCAAAGCAAATTGATAATAAATTTTGGAACATGGAATACTCAAGGTTTGGGAAATAAGGTGGTAATATTAATATTATTATTATTATTATTAATAATAATAATAATAAT
>BOPP01000111.1:3936578-3956740 GCA_017312745.1 Gryllus bimaculatus | reverse complement strand
GCCTCAAATGCCGAGCTCCTTCAAATCAGACCCGCCACTATTTGAGGTGCAACTGCTCAAACCCGTATTGTTCACTGGTGGAAAAAAATGATTTTGATGTGAAATCGTGTAGTTTTTAATACGTTCTAGACGCTCCTGCTACGGGTTTCTTCAAAACGCTTTCTAAAACATTCTAACACATTAAATTAAATGCGTTTTGGAAAAATCGGGAAGCTGGAGCGTGTAGAGCGTATTGAAAACTACCCGATTTCATATCGAACTCAACTTTTTCCTATAGTCGAACAATATGGGATTAGATGCTCCTCGTTTATAGCTCTGACTTGTATTCGGTGTATTCTATTTCATAATTTTAGTAATATTTAAAATGAATAATACTACAAATAAGATTTGGCGCTAGACATTTTTATCAATCTTAATTAACTGAATTAATATTGTACTGAACATTTTTTGCATATTAACACACCGAATTCTAGAGGAGCAGAAACAACATTACAGTACATTCCAATCAACTATTATTTTTAATAAGTATTGTATTCTAATTATAAATGTAATAGAATTGATGAAGACAACATTCCGATAATGCATCTTTTTCTCCAAAATCACTTAAAATATATTATTGCAATCTAATGTTTTGGTGAGAAACAAGCACCTATGCATAGCTAAAACAAACTAATTGCCTAAGAATATTTAATGTCTCACGCGTCAACATTACAATCATTGGTAACAAATATAAATATAGCTCCATGTATACACGGAACTATATTTATATTTGTTCGTGTATACACGGAGCTATATTTTACACGAAGTGTTCCGACTACACGAGAATCAACCATAACAATATCTTACACATTCTTTGTATTCACATTAACTCAAAGACGTTGTGAATTCCAGGCAGAGTATATTTAATTTTGTATTCACATATTATAAATATTATTAATACTTTTTTGAAATAAAAATGTCAGTATGTTCAGGATCTATGATGTTCAGGAGTAGGAAAACCATCAATTGTTTAGTAAAAACTCCAGAATTACTTCTGTATCATCTCTTCTGGGCGAAAGAAAAACTGGGAAGAAAGAATTCTGCATGAAGGGTGTATACTGATACTTTTCTTACAAATATATTTATTCATTAAAAATATTAGTATGGTAAACTTTCAGCATCAAGAGAGATACAAATGTTAACTCGATAATGAAATGAATACTGAAATGTATCTAATAATATGAAACGAAGCAATACTTACATTAACATCTGTTAAAAACTCCGAATCAGTGAGTTTTACAAGATATCACACGCAGTTTTGTCAGTTACATATTGAAATTTCAAACCGCGGTGATAACTAAATTGCACTTCCATGACTCACATAAATTCTATAAACAATCGTATTTTTTCAAAAATTATTTTTAAACTGTCATTTTTTTATTTCTAAACCTTGTAGTGCTTGGAAAGTAGTACCGGCAAAGGTTGCTTAGGGTATCCACTAATGCCGTTGCAGTGTCTGACTGGTTGGTCCTAAGATTCGAGTCCCGACGGAAGTAGGATTTTCGACACTAGCCTGTTAGCTAGGTCGAATTCAGCCGCTGTGAGGACGAGAAGACTAGCGGCCGGCTGCTCTGATCGGTAGTTTTCCGTGGTTTCCCCGATCATCACCACGCGAATGCCTAAGCAGTGCCCTAACAAAAGGGCTACGGGTGGAGCGCGCTATTACCTTCCTCTTTCTTGTCCTTTCCACATCCCTTACTTACACACACTTACTCACATGCACTACATTACCACACATGTCGGGAGACCAGACGGGAGCTTGTCCAGTCCGGGGCGGTGCCACGCGCTGGTGGGAGATTCCTAGTTGGGGAAAATCTACGCAAGCCGGTGTAGGACGGTGCCGGATCTCGCCGTACAGCAGGGAAAGATCGCCGCCACCTCCCGCGATAAAAACAAGCACTACACTTACGGAACTTATCTTAGCCTTCGGCGTGCCCGGAATCACTATTCAATCAATGAATTGAAAAATAGGGGAGCTACTTTACTTACATACTTTTACTTCCATTCATACCTTCTCGCATTATTTGTAACGTAACAAGTTCCTAAATTTCAATTCGAAAATGGGATCAGCATCATTTTTTGCATTGTTTACGGTAACCGAGGAGGAAGTTTGATCAGAAAATTTTGGAGCCATTTTTGAGAAAAAATGAAAATATTGACGCTGCGTGTAAAGTGCCTGTGTTAATAGAAGCTTCAGTCGTTTTACTTCATCAACTTCTAAAAAAAAATATGTACCGAAAATAGAAATAGAAATAGTTTAAGTTCTCCTTACTGAAATCATATTTCATTTTATATCCATTTTCCCCCAAATGTGTTCAGAAACATTTTTTACAAAGCTTGAATTTATGAAGAAAAAGAACTATGGATCATTGCTGTCAGTCTTTTTGAACGCTAGTAATTTTGTGTACTTTTTCATGTCATTATATTTACTATTTCCTTTTGATGTGTTTTTCCTTACTTTTAATTTTAAATCAGACATAAAATACCTTTATTTGTGTATAGTACAATTGTGTCAACTGCGAATGATGAGAGAGAATACTAGTGGAATTTCTATATAGTGTATTGTAATGGTACAACCCATGTGTTGATAACAGATCCATTTATTTTTAATTTATTTTTCTACGTATACCAAATCAAATTGTTTTTTAAACACGGCGATATATTTTAAAATGAACGACTTTGTGAACGAAATCCATTGTTAGTATTCCATGCCCGCCGGAGAAGTGCAGGTTATTATTGAACGCGCTCTAATTGGCAACACTTGACGTAAACAATAGAAACTAGAGGAGTGTATTAAGTTTTTTAATTGTACGGAGCATTTCTTCAAATATTTCCCTTTTCAGAAATTCATCTACTATCCCCCAAACCTCAAACCGGAAAAGAGTTATATATTTATGTTACTATTTATTCTATAATTTGTCACCATGATTCCGGTTACGAAATAAATACTGTTTTCTTGGTAAATAAAAATATAGCAAATTCACTTAAAATATAAGGAAAGAAACAAACTATTGAACTCTCAATTAATATTGGAATATTAAATAGAAATACGGCACAGTATTTCGCCATGAATTAAAGAGTAAAAATTAAAGGATTTGTAAAGCACGTAAATAAAAATGCCGTTATTCGAATTACGATGCAAGGAAAATGTAATTTGGAAATATGGCTGAGATTAAGTTGTAGGTGCGAAATAAAACAAAAACTTCACGATGGCTTGAAGGATCCGCACATGGGGGCTACATAAGATCGCCCTAGACCCGTGGAGGGCCCTCGTCGCCTTTTTTCCACCCTTTCTTTCCGGCAGCTGAAGTTGCCTTCCTATTCCCATTTTCCCTTGCAGCTGATGAAGTTCATTCCTTTTTTAATTTGCATTTTTACAACTGCGAAGTTGTTAGCTGAAAAATTAACGACAAGAAAATTTAAAGCATAACCTCACAGACGAGCCCTATTTGAAATCATTGTGGGAATCCAATTAGTTTCGTGGCAATGGCCCCTGGGGTTCACTTGTTGCTGAGAAATGAGAGACGATCGATTCGCGCGGTGTTTATTTTGATGGAAAGGGGAGAAAACGCCAGTCGAGATCGTCGGCCTCTCCCCAACGAAGAGCTTGTGTTGCGGGTGGCTTCCTGCTACGAACGTTGATTGCACAGTCCCACAAAAATAATGTGTTTGTGTCTGGGGATCAAACCATGTTATCTGTGTTTTTGAGATAACTAAATCTGTATTCGGTGTCCCTTTTAATCCATCCCATCAGGTTTTGACATAACCTCGGAAAATATAAAAAATGAAAAATATTTCGAACCGAGAGATTAGACCATGTTACCTATATGTTTTTGGGGTCGCTGAAATAGACTATCAAGTCCATTTAACTGGATCACATCAGATATTTTAATTCATATCAATTATAATTGATAAAGAAGATGACATTGATCCCTCACGGGACATCACATTGTTGTATGGAAAATAGCCTATATCGTTGGCGTCAGATCACTAGCTTTCTCAATTTTTTTAAGTTATGTGAAAAATGATGTAGTGAAGTTAAATGAACTTCAGAATCGGCTTCAGCCGACATAAAAAAGGTAACATAGTGTGTCCTTCGGTTAGAAATATCTTTCATTTTTATATTTGGGTGGGGCCCCTCCGCTCAGCGGCGAAGGTTTTTGTCCTTAGGCAAACACGATAAAACTGGGGCTCTCCATATGGTAGGCAGAGCGGGTAGAGAGCAGCTTCCTTCAGAGTTCTCCCATTCCCTGTATTTCTTACATCAGTGATTTCACCGCCTCCATCATCTTTACAACTAACAAGAACCCTTTTCTGCGAAGACTGTTGAGTTGATATTCATATCCAGATTTGGAACAATGGGCACTAATCCGTTTTGCCCACTTTGCAGACGATTATTTATTTACACGGAATTCAGTCGCATCAAATTTGCAAATTTATTGTTGAAAGCAAATACGTTTTTGTGGAATAAAACTGCTCTACTAAACGGCAGTGAAAATATTATTTTAAAATTATTCTTGTGAAACAATGTTCAGCACCATATTCTTCGATACTGAAAAATATATTAATTGCTAATTTAGGTGAGTAAAGCTCATACACGTATCTTATATTATTGAGGTAGTATTTGAAAGTAATATTGTTGACATAAATAATGTCATTATTCTAAAATGTATTTATATATTTAGCAGACGAACATTAATATAGCAAAATTGCTAACGGCAAAGTGGCTCAGGGCATCAACTGATGCCACTGCAGTGCCTCTGACCGGGTGGTCGTGAGGTTTGCGTCCCGATGGCGGCTAAATTTTCAACATTAACTTGTCGAATTCAGTGCCTGGGGAGAATTCCGGATGCTCTGATTGGTATTTTTCCGTGGTCTCTCCGATCAACACCAGGCGAATGTCGAAGCAGCACCTTAACAAACGGGTCACGTCCGCGATCTTTCTTCCCTCTTCCTTGTCCCTTCCTCACCCCTTACACTCAGACGCACTACGCTAACACACATGTCGGGAGACCAGTCGGGAGCATAAATCTTGTCCCGATTGGGGCAGTGGCACGCTGGTGAGAGATGCCTTGTACGGACGCCTTGGGATGGGAAATCCCCAGAAGGCGACCTCGCTATCCATGCGCGGGGAAGCACCGTCACCTCCCGCGATAAAAATGCACTACACTTATGGGACCCGTGATCTTAGCAGTGGACGCGCCCGGAGTCACTAATCAAACAACCATAATTTATGTAAAGCTGTCTTCTCTATGTTATTAATTTCCAATGCCCGCAGGAATTGAAAGAAATCTGCAGCCTGCGACCTTGTGCGAGGTGTGAATGGTTTCGTTAAATAACCAGGAACTAAAAATAATAATAATGATAATAACAACAATAATTAATAATAATAGTAATAATAGTAGTAATAGTAATAATAATAATAATAATAATAATAATAATAATAATAATAATAATAATAAGACAACTAGAGACTTGTAATGGAGGAGAGCGGCAATGCCATCCCCCAAATGAAGATGATGTGGTTAATTTCTGATCTGAAATCTGGTCTGTACCTCACTACCACAACGAGCAGGAATATTGGCTTCATAGAGAAATGGAAGCTTGCCAAGATATAGATGAAATATCATCAGTTATGATTACTGACGCTGATATTACTGCAATCACTAAAAAGACGCAAAACTGGAAATCACATTGTCCATATGGCATTCATAATGTTTGGTGAAACTACTTTACTGCTTTCCACCTACATCTGGCTGAGATGTTTAACACTGCTTTGCAAGATCCAGCCACATTTCCTAAATACCTATTAACAGGTAATACGTTTATGTGTGCTAAACCAGATGACAGTCTTCCACCACGAAATTATTGGTCAATCTCATGTCCATTAACATTATACAAAATGTAAACTGCTGTATATATTCGAAAATCTATTATCATCTTAAAAATCACAACCTTTTACCTCGTGAGCAAATTGTCTGTCGAAAAGGAACTAAGGGTTGCAAGGAACTATTGATTATAGATAGTGTGGTTACACTTCAAGCCCCAAACGCTCACCCTATATATCTGTGGGATGGGTGGACTATAAAATGACTGTGCCTCACACGTGGCTTCTGCGCATCCTAGATATTTATAAAATTACCCCATCTTTATTGAATTTCTTAAGTGTATGTCCGAATGAAAGACTCATTTACGCGTGAAACACGGCAGTTACTCGTATCATACCAGGGAAATTGAAATCTGGCGAGGTATGTTTCGGCGTGGCAGTTTAAGCCCATTGTGGTTCTGCATCTCTCTTATCCCTCTAAGTAGAATGATTAGAGAGTCTGGATAGGGGTATTGTATAAAAAGAAATCCAGATGTTCGGATATCACATCAGTTTTATATGGACATTCTCAAACTCTATGCAAGTAATAATACTTACCAATTGCAAAGTGAACTTGCCCTGGTCCAACAATTCAGTAAAAATGTCTGCATGGAATTTGGCTTAGATAAATGTGCGACTTTAAATGTCAAACGTGGTAAAGTCCAACTTGTGGAAAGCGAATCACAACGCTGTCACGCCATCATACAACGCTTAGGCAATGAATACTCGAATAAATATCTAGAGATGTTACAGTTGTTGGAAATATCTGCACGATTATCAGAAAGAGGATACAAAAGAAGGTACTATCCAGAGATCATACAATATGTGAGACGAGCATCAACTCGAGAAATAAAAGGTCTGCAATTAGTACATGGGCTACTCCTGTAGCGACTTATACCTTCGGAACGGAAAATGGACGGATACCTCTTTTCAAGCTTCCGATAGAAAATTAAGAACGGCGCTCACCAAACATCGACTCCATCATCCACATAGTTCAATACAGAGATTATATCTATCTTGTAATAATGCAGGCAGAGGACTATTGAATTTGTCGTCAGCAGGAAGAGAAATTGCGTCTCTAATTTCTGTCAGTTGATACTCCACTTCATAAAGCAATTTGCTCTCACGATAAAAATATCAGCCCATTAAATCTAGTTCAAGAGAACCGAGATTTCTTATACTTGACAGCTCAAGATCGAATTAATACTTGGAAGAGAAAAGACCTGGATGTCAGGTTTATACCAACGTTGAGTTCTGAAGATGTTGATGTGAAATGGTCTACTGAATGGCTGCGAACTCTGTGTGGTGAAACAGGGGGATTCCTGTTCTCCATACAAGATTAAGTTATTGAAACCAGAGCCTACCAAAAATATTTTATGGGCCAAAAAATTGATAGCAAATCCCAATTATGTAATTTGTATGTAATTGTTACCTATGAATCTATCCAATATATATGCAATGCATGTCTATCTTTGGCACAAGCTGAATACTTGCAGCGTCAATAATGTAGCGAAAGTAATTCATCAGGCACTTGCAAAGAAATATCAGCTAGTGAACAAGAACAGCTGTATTATAAGTGTAAGCTTGATAAAGTAATCAGTAATAATCTAGTGCGAATACTGTGGGACAGAATTATAACTGTCACGACTGTTGAAGAAAACAGACCAGACATAGTTTTATTTGATAAAATAACCAGAACAGCTATGATTATTAATGTGGCAATTCCTACAGACCACAATCTTGTGTCAACAGTTGCTGAGAAGAAACAAAAATACCAGCCACTAGGTGTTGAGTTGAAGGATCTGTACACATTGCAGAGAGTGGACAGAGTGCCTGTGATAGCATTGGCAAATGGTGTAGTTTCGAAGGATTGGCAGAAGGTTGGAAAAACTCTGAGTCTACGAGATAAACATCTCAGAACAATGCAAAAGTCCAATTTACTGTTCCGTTTTATGTAGACAAGTTATGTCTTGTGTCCGAATTTGCTCTAGTAGTAGTGCCCTGGTTGTATCGGACGGTGGGATCGAGTCACACTTTGGGAATGATTTTGCTTGTGTGTGTGTGTGTGTGTGTGTCTCTGTATGTTGTGTGCACTGCTAACTACTCTGCAGCTGCAGCAGTATAATTTTACAGTTCTAAAAACTAATCTGACGCAAAAAATCACACACTGTTATCCCTACGTTAATATTCAAGTACAAGCCATTCCTATTTTTACTTAAATTCGTTAAGATTCGTTTTTCTAATCATTCGAAATGACCACACCATCCAATTCATGGAGCACGTTTATGCATGTATTTTGTTATATACATTATACTTACATCTTGTGGCCATCAATTACAGTGCCTCTGACCGGGAGCTCCTTGGGTTCGACGGTGACAGGATTTTCCACACTAGCTTCATAGACTAGGTCGAATTCAGCAGCTCTTTGGGGGAGAATTCTACCGGGCGACTGCTCTGTTCGGTAGGTGTCCGACGTTTCTCTGATCAACACCAGACGAACACAGCATAGTTGCGTGCGATCTTTCCTCCCTCTTCCTTGTCCTATCCTCACCCCTTACTTAAACACATTTACATACCCTACACAACCAAACTTGTGAGGAGACCAGTCGGGGACATGGAGCTTGTCGCGGCTGTAGCGGCGCCGCGTTGGTGGGAGATGGTATCTGGCTGGGAAAACCCCGAGAGTCGACATTTAGGTCGGCGCTAGATCTCAACATCCAGCGGAGGAAGAACACCGACACCCCACGCGACAAAAACATGCACTAACATACGTGACCTCCAGCCTTAGCAGTTGACCCGCCGGGAATCACTAATCAATAAATCATTACCCGCTGGGAATCACTAATCAATTACCAGCTAAAGCAAGAACCTCGTTGATAGATATAATGGAGGTAGAGCAAAGGAGTAATGCATTTCGTGAGGAAGAGGGTTGGAACAAGTTAATAAACTCTATACTTCGATTTATTTAGAGCTGCACTTGGCAGGTCGTCAGCTGTTATGGTGTCATCCAACCGGGAGATTACACATAACAACACTGACATCCCGAATGGATGACACCGCAACTGCTGATTTAGGTCAGGGGCAGCCATCTTTAAACCCACGTATAGTATTTAGTTTATGTAATAAAAATCAATGAGGGTCAGATTAATAGACTAACGAAAGAAGGAGGGTTGTATGTTTATAAGGCAAATGTGAAGAATTTGTAAGAGGGGGTACAGAATACGCTTTTATAGGTGCTTTTAATTAGTACGCTTCTATGGGTGCAGGAGCATGGTTTTTAGGGAGCGGAAGAATATAGGAAGTTGTCAGACAGAATTTCTGCAATGGTGGACGGGAGCAGAGAGGCTCACTTTATGGTAAGAGTGGAGACAGGCAAGAAAATGAGACGGAAAGTGACTGCTCAAATCAGTGCCATTTTTCCTTCCTAAGATCAGTGTCATTCAATGTCCTTCAGTTTCAATCCGTGTCATTCTCTCCTCCTCCCATTTGGTAAGAGATTTTGCGTGAGGGTCTAACTCACTGGTAAGCCCGTTAGGAGGTTTGGCGCTCCGAAACCCCGGCGGTAAATCCCGTTAGTAGGTTTAAACACACTCGTGAAAGGGAAGTTGGATGGGAGTTCTCCACTGAGTTGAAAGAGATTTGTCACTCATGGCTATCTGCTAGAATTAGTAACTTTTTGGTGAGCTCAGTGGGAATGCCCTTGTTCATTGGTGGGACAAGTTGCCCAATTCTATGTGTGTTTGTTGTTTTTCTTTGTTTGGTTTTTGTACTTGCTAGCCTGTTTGTGTTTGTGTGTCGATGATTGGAGGAGGTAGTAAGGACTGGGGAGGCACGAAAACTCAGTGCCATAATCTAATAGGCAGAAAATCTGTTTTTAGCTATGGTTGGTATGATTTTGTTGTTGTTTTTCTCTCGCGGGTGGACGGTTGGAAGGTTCCGCAGTGTTTGCTATTGTTGTCCAAGTGTCTGTATTTTTAACGACATTTTTTATCCTTCGTATATGTTGTTCCAGTCTGTTTTTCACGTGTCTGAAGCTATTAGAACGTCGGCTTTCAAAGCGAAGAGAGTAGAAAATGTAGACTGAATATCAGCCATGTCACGAATGTGTATCAAAGTGCATGATAAACATGAAAATAAATAAATGAGAACCCAGACAAATATAAAATAACAAGTAGAATAGTAGTAGAAGAAGAATAATTAGTAGAATCAAGTAATATATTTTAAATTTTAGGCAAAACCTATTGGTTTTTAAAAAGTAACAGCTATGCGATTTTAGTTAGTATAAAAATGTGATTCATTGCGATTTTAACGTGTTGTATGTAATACTAGATCTATGCTGCAAACTAATGAATATAATTAGAATAGTATACTTAGCGTATAGGAGGAACGCAAAATTTACAACTTTTGTACTACGACAATTTCAGGCACAAAGGTCAATTGTTCCGTTATACCGATGCAGACGCAACTTCTTGAATGTTGATGTTTTTTCACAATAAGAACACGTTTGCTAATAGTTTAGAACTTCACTCAAATCTAAATTAATGTATGTAGCAATGCGTATTGAATTCTTTAATTTCGTTCATTCAAATACATTTATATGTTACGCCGTTAATATACACAATGTGGTCAAAAGTATCCGGACACGTCCAAAATGGGGCTACGGTGTGGTGGTGTTTTTCATGAAGGGGGCTTGCACCTCTTGTTATGTGCGGCACTATCACGACAAGGGCATAAGTTAATGTATTAAACACCTTTTTTGGAAGGTCGCATCAACTTCTAGGTCATTAGCGACCACTATTGCGTGAAACGGTATGGTAACTATGAGGATGACACAATATGATGATAGTGCCGCACATAAAGTGCGAAAGGACGAAAGGACGAACGCAATACAACAATGCCCGAGGCGGAACTCGAACCCGCGATCCTTCGGTCCGAGATCTCTACGGCACTACTACAGCCTTTGCGATCTCGGCCATCCGGACCGGCTAAACACGTTCTTGTCTCCCACTGTTGAAGAGCAATTTGAGGATGGCGATTGCATCTTTCAACACGATCGATCACCTGTTCATACTGCACGGCCTGTGGCGGGGTGGTTACACGACAATAACATCCCTGTAATGGACTGACCTGTACAGAGTCTTAACGTGAATCCTATCGAACACTTTGGGATGTGTTGGAACGCATACTTTGTGCCAGACCTCACCGACCTACACCGATAACTCTCCTCAGTGCATTACTCCGTGAAGAATGGGTTGCCATTCCTCAAGAAACTTACCAGCACCTGATTGAAAGTATGCCTGCGAGAGTGTAAGCTGTCATCAAGGCTAAGGGTAGACCAACACGATATTTAATTCTATCATTACCGATAAAGGGCGCCACAAAATGGTATGTCATTTTTAGCCACGTGTCCGGATACTTTCGGTAGTATATACCCTCAGCTTCTGTATGTAAGCAAGTCGCCACCAAAATCAGTTTGGAAAACATGGTTCAGATTGGGAAACGAAATGAGTTTTGGGAGATTTTGGGAAGATAAGAAAAAGAGGAAATTTATAGAATTTTAGAATATGTGAAAGAGAGGAAAAGACGTGAGCACATGTAGGGGAAACCCTTGTAGTGGCTTGGACGTGAAGTAGTTTTGAAAAACTGTTCGAGAAAAAAATAAATTTTGAGGGGATATGGTGGAAATACGTTCACTTAAAATTGTAAC
This sequence comes from Gryllus bimaculatus, assembly GCA_017312745.1. NCBI lineage: Eukaryota > Metazoa > Arthropoda > Insecta > Orthoptera > Gryllidae > Gryllus > Gryllus bimaculatus. Next base: position 3,945,128 of record BOPP01000111.1, on the reverse strand, counting down.
ATATTTTTGTGCTAGAGTCATGTTTATTCTGACAGAAGTTTTTTTACTGAATTCATTTCGTTCTATCGTCTAAAGTAAAATATACCACGTTTCAACGTTTACTTTTCTACGAAACGTTAACTTAAAATGTAAATAAACTTTATCTGCATTATAATACTTACAGTTTTTAGTAGTATTATTTATTTAAAAGAACAAAATATATATTATTATTATTATTATTGATTGACTTATCGTATATTTACACAAAAAGGCAATCGTATTTTGAGCCACATTATTATCATGTTCCACAAGCCACCTATAAACATTAAGGTTTAAGATTAATGAAATAGATTTAGGTTTATAATTTAAGTGCATGTGTCTTTTTATATTCTTGTTCGTACAGATGATGGATATTTGAGCAGTAATGCAACGGGTAGGCCTATTAAAAGATGTGGTAAGCCAAGACTCATCACAGGTGATGAGCGTCCGGGCTCGTTATTGTTTAAAACCCTTGATAATATCATTATCCTATCTCTTTCTCGACCCCTTATCTTTGAATAGCAAAACTTCCGCTTGCAACATCTCCACAATCAGTTGAAGAACACAATCCTCAGCGGGCTAACCGAAAGTGCAGCAAGGGCCGAAATTCAGAAAAGTCAAGGGTCAGACACCAGAGAAAAAAGTTGGAGCTGAAGTATCTAGAAAAGCCGCTCGGGTGGCTCATGGACAGCGTTCTAACTTTCTGTGAGGCGGCACCGTGTTCGATTTCCGACCGGGACAAAAATGTAGCTTCCTAATATAAACCACCTCAATTTCTATACCTGTGTGACGAACGAAAGCACAGGCAAGCTAAAATAGCTAGGTGCGGTGATGGGAAAGCTCACTTCATGTCTCCCTTACCCCAGGCGTGGACAATAAATAAAAAACAGAGCTCAGGCCTGGGAACACCGGTAGCTGGCAAAAATGTTCCTGTTAATGAAGATAAAAAGACGTGAATAGGAAGTTGTTAAAAACTGACGTTTTTACGTTAAACGTCTGTATCATAGTAAATGTGTATTTGCCTGTGTTTGCCATTGATGACTACCTCTGTTTTTCTAATTGTTTGTCCATAATAGGGGGAGTGACCCGAGGTACTACAATGTGTTAGGTGGCTTACTTTACATTTTTTTTTTAAAATCAGTCTTTGAATTTAAATGGAAAATTTTGCACCAATTACCAAAAATAAAACATAGTTGGAGTAGCAGTTAGAATATAAAAAATATACAAATGTTCTGAAACAAATAGGAAAACATGCCAAGAAAAAAGTGGTTAAAACTACAAGGGCCTTCCCCAATGGAAATGTGCTGTATAGAATGGGAGGAACCAGGAAAATGAAGGAGGGGTTCCAAAAAGGGAATGTTATGTACTACAGGATGCTGGGAAGGGGAAGAGGAAGATAAACGATATAGGAGGAAAGATAGAAGCTTAAGAGAGGAGATGCGAATATGGTGAAAAGAGAGCCGTGAACCCTGTTTCTAATTTTTGAAGTATGGGATAGAACAGAGATGAAGGAGAATGTCATGTAAATATGTAAATTAAGTATATATTTAAAGTCTCTTCTTTTGACAAACTCTAGAAACAATTTTGATAATAGTTAGTGAAGTAAGATTAAAATTTGAAGTTGTAAAGGAAAATGTTATTAAGAGAAGTGAATGGAAGTAAATGAGTATGAATGTGTAAATACTTTATCTGTACAAAATAAGGTTAAGTAACGAATTTAGTATGTAAAAGGATAGAGCTATGGAAAAAGAGAGAGGAGACGCTTACGAGGGCGGACAAAAAGATAAAAAATTGATCTTTCATATGTGAAACGCATACATATGTAAGTCAAAATATAACTCCTAAAGAAGTTATTGTTAATAATAAACAGAACTGATAATAATAAACACATCTACAGTTGTTAAAATCTAATAAACTTATAGCCATATGAGATAATTAAATGTTTGGAAAATTACTTTTATAAGTATATATTACTGATTTCTCTGATAAATGAAGTCTGTTAATATAAAGCAATAGGGCGATGCCATTCTACGGGGGGTGGGGCAGTAGCCCTAGTTAGGCCATGTTCTTGTAATATGTTCAGTAATTCAAATTCTCGATCAATGATATTGCTAGGGCTTAAACCATTCAGACGACTTTCTCCAAAATTGATATTCCCGATCGATCTGGATGAACGCGAAGTCGTGCGATAAACTCTGTTCTTCAAAACAGATCTTTAAATAATATGATGGATAGACATTTTTTAAAGGATAGATTTTGCAAAATGTTCGTGAAGTATTCACAATTAATTTTTCTTTCTGAACAAATATATTAATTTCTTTTGTAAATAAAAAACAATTTACATGTTTCTGGAGTGTTTCTGTGCTTCTGCAATACAAATTTTCGTCTAGAAAGCATTTTTTCAAACCAACTCTTGAGTGTTGATTGCGGCTCAACCGTTCGGAACATCCCAGTAGTTTATTCGACAAAATATGCTTAAAATTGTCTTAAGAGCTTGTTCGCAAAGTTTCGACGTTTCCTGACCGGACAACCTGTATAATTCGGTTCACACCCCAACACTGCGGAGAAAGTGACATAATAATGAAAGAAACGTAAGTAATTCATTATGAAGAAGTTGAATGCTGAACTGATGATTTACAGACATTACAACGGCAGTGCAACTGAAACGAAATACATCAAAAGAAAGAATTACCCATTGAGAAAACGTGGAGTCGATTGTCCTCAAAATACTTAAAATAATGATTACAGTTGGTATATATTTTAATGGTAAATATACCTCTTGAGTGGCTACCTATTGGGCGACTAAGGTCGGTGGCCAAAGTCAGTGCTAACAAACGAGTGTAGAGGAAATTTCGTCGGGTCACGGGTTCGACATCCGCGTAGATATACCTTTACCCCTGTTGTGGTTTGTTGGTCCCGGGCTCAGAGTTATTTGCAGCCCCACGGGACACAGCGGATCGCTACCTATTGTGCATCCAAACTTTTGATTGCAGCACGGAGCTTTATGGAGTATTGCCGTCTCTTTCTATCCAATTCAATTTTACAAAAGTCTCTTTCTACCGCAACTACCGCTGTGTTGCCAATTCACGAGACTCGGGGTTATCCGGCCCGTCCATCCTGTTTAACGTGCAAATATTTCACATGTTTACTCAACGATAACTTCAATTGTAGTGATCGTAGACATCTGAGTTTTTTTACCAGGTATTCCCAGAACTCTTATAAATGCCATGGTTGTTTTGTAATTGAATTTGATGGTTTAATTTTAAAATTAATTATAAATTATAGCCAAGTGTTTACTTCTACATTTTGACGCACATTTTATTTCTGAACAAATATATTCATTTATTTTGTAAATAATCAACAATTTACCTGTTTCTGGAGTGTTTCTATGCTTCTGCCATGCAATTTTTTGCCTAAAAAGCATTTTTTCAAACCAACGTTTGCTCTCCTTTTTTTGCCATGCGCGAAACTATTTTATTATGTAAACATCCAGCGGATGCAATGACACGGGAAGTCCAAATTTTGATATGAGAACTACCACATTTCTATACGAATCATTGCCCTTGAGTTAGATGGCAATAAAAATAATATTTAGGGCGAACGGATCGAACATCTATGTCGTTCGGTGATCTTGAATACTTCTCAGCGATTCTCTGACGATGTGGAAGACAAAATAGATTATAATTGTCACCGCCCTGTTACCTTTTCGGACAATTGGGCGATATATATATATATATATATATATATAGAGAGAGAGAGAGAGAGAGAGAGAGAGAGAGAGAGAGAGACCGTGTGGTCCACCTACGATGTTCCCTTCAATTTTCTCCTGAACCGTTGCAGATACTGAGATGCGGTTTTCACTAAAATTACTTTATGCAAGGGGCACATATGGTCATGCATAATATTATTCTATTGTATTTTTTATTGCAGAGATATTGACCCAAATTCGATTTTTTAAATGGAACCCTATATATTTTTAGCTCATCATAACAAGCCTGAAGAGACGAGTTCATAAAAATGCATATTGCCATATGTTACATAACAAAATTTTCGAGAAATTAAACGTTTTAAAGACACACGCCGACTGCTGGTTTCCGTAATCTGAACGAGAAATTCCGGGTGATATGCGGCGAGGCCATTCCCTTCCGTGGCGTCGACCCTGCTGTAAATGTAGTGTTGCTATGTGCAAAGGAGCTCACGAAAACCCGCGATTTGCTCTTTAAGACTACACCCTCTCAGTCCTGGAGACAATGTATTCACCCATAGCCATGTTCTGAGCAAATCTGTACGCCACAAGGTACTATTGTTTAATTAATTAAATACTACAAGATTTGAGAAAATATTTGAATTATTAACCGTAGAGAAAGCAAGGGAAGATTAGAAAGTGAACATGTTCTGAATTAATAAGTGCGTGTTCTGTCAGAAACAAAACGTTTACTCTTTGAAAGACTAAAAACCTCAGCCGGTACAAAAATATCGTATAGTTCTCAATGTCCGTTGGAGGACAGCTCCTCTATCGCCGGACATCCGGTGTTGGAAGCGAGTGCACCAAACATGCTCAACATTTGGCCAGCTGGTAGAGCACCATGCAAGACCCACATACTATTCAAAATTTGAAGTGTTGTGGAGTATTAGAAATGGTGTTTTTGAGAAGTTTTGCATCGAGACCTTCCATGACCTCTACGCTTCCTGCAGCGCGCAAAGTTGCATCGTCAGTAGTAAGTAATAAAGTCATGTAGTACAAGGTTTCGAAAATATAAGTAGTTTTTGCGTAATTTTGCCTGAAATATAGGCAATTATTTTTTTTTAAATGGTTCCCAAATTTCTGTTTAGATTTTTCTCGTATGCAGCAAAGAATGCTAAAATAGTGATGCTGTTCCAATGTTTGGCCAACTATATGTAATTTCATAAATTGCAAAAAATTAACATGGCAAAAGTACCATACTGATAATTGAGACGTTTCCTTTAACAATATCTGTTCTAAAAAAGAGATTCTTAAATACGCTCATGTAGTACAATTGTTTTGAAAAACTAGTAGCTATAGCGTAATTTCTAGTTTAAGTTCATCCAATTTATATAATGTCTCAAACTGGCCCCATTTTGTTTTTTCGGGTAGAGAAATGCTGGCTTTACACTAGCAATATGTTTTCGCAATATCTTTTAGCAATTTGTTTCTGCTTCTTTAATTTAATCTTTACGCTAGCAAGAGCAAGGAGGGACAATATATTGTCAGAAATATCTGATTAATATATTTTCGGCAAGATAATGCCGGGCATCAGGACTTTTTGTTGCCGTGTTTGGTAACGTCAGGAGGAAGATGTCGCGTGAACTTAAGTGAAGTTATACCACCGTAAACTTATTTATATATAAATAAATAAGTATACTATAGATATGCCTAACTTTTTCGACGTGGCGAGTAGAAGGCAGATGTGAGTCGCTGTCGCACTTATTGTGCTATATAAAGGGACTGGATTTTAAAAAGAAAAGTAAAGGGGGTTAGAAGAACTTCATACAGGAGTTTCAATATTTTACATAAAACAAAATTATTTCGTGGACTTCACGTGGGAGCACAGTGTTTTCTTTTAATAAAAGTGCAGTAATTAATTCAATTAAAAAGTTTGAAAATATCCATTACCTACTACTGATATATTATGGATTAATCTTAACCCTTAGTCTCTGTTTGAGGTATTTTTTGACCCCAGGGACAAATAATATTTCACATCGTTCTGAAAATTATTCACATGAACTTCTCCTTCTAGACATGATGTCCATTTTTCATATGTTGTAATGTTTTCAGTTTTCTAAGTTTGTTTCTTTGTTGCAAATAAAATGTTTTTTGTGCGGTTTGAGTAAAAAATACTACATTTGGCATCTACTTTATAAGAGAAATTCTAAAAACGTGTCCATTTCCATTTTGTAATATCATTTTGCGGTGTCTGAGGGATAATTTGGTGTATTTGTCTATTACGACTTGATAGACCTGTTTCAAACTTCATGCTGGTAAGATAGACCCCCGTGTATAGTAAGGTGTATATTCTCTGGAATTTTTTTCTGGAAATAACATTATTCTTTGTTATTTAATACAATATAATAAATATAGCTAATAAATAACTTCGTTTACTCAATTAATAAATCCAATTTAAATTCCTGCATCAAATACTTGTAAATTATTGTGGAAAACTTTGGGAGTAAAAAACACCCCAAACAGAGACACGTAAGTATTTGAGAAACAAGAGTCAAAAGGTTCAAATTGATTTAGATTAGATTAATATCTTAATCATTTTTGTCGTAAAACATTAATAATCGGGAGGCATCTATAGCTTAACCAAAATTTGAACCATTCGATACTCAAACACGGTTGGTTTAAAATATTTTTTACTACTTCTTTTATTGTATTTAATCTTTTCCACACGCCCATTTTACGAAAAAACGCATATTACAATGCAAAATAATACGTTTATGTATTATCTTACGTACTTCCTGCGCACGTGACCGTGGTCATCATGGCCTTCTTCCAGCAATATCTGGCTCAAACATCAATCCAATTCTAGTCCCAGCAACAGCCGACAATATCTTCTAGAGGACGGAATCACACGAATTACGACCGGAATATCTAGCAAGAACTATTGCCAGCATCAGAAATATTTATTGCCGCAATGCTTACATTGGCAACTTTTCTTGCGAAATATTATTGCTCGTCATTTTCTTGCACGTGTAAAGCCAGCATTAGACACTTAAAATGGGACAAGTCCCATTTTTGTTGAACGTTTTGAATTTTCGAACACTTAGTTAGCAATAATGTGAGAAAGTATATGATATAGCACCGCTAGTTTAAAAAAAGTCCATTTAGAACACGCAGTTACACAGTTCAGTAGCTCCCATACCCTAAAAGTGTAACGCGGAGTTCACTCCCACATTGTGAATGAAAATTTTCATTTCTGTCACAAATTAGGATTCTGCGGCAGAAAAACTTTCGTTTACTACACAAATAATTCAAAATTTCTGGGCGATTATTAAGGAAAGTATTCAGTGTTTCATTAAACACTTCAAGTCTAGAGCTGTGACAAATTAAATACAAAAAGAGTTTTTGAGATAAAGAGGGAGACTGGAAGGTAATTTACACAGTAAAAAATGGTTCCTTGAAACAAGGGGGAAAACGTTTAAAATACAGTCGCCCTTATGTACTGTCTATGTCGTATTATGTGCATTAACAAAATTGTGTATTGTTATTTCCTACAATAACCTTTTAGATGCAGTGGCCTTATTTAATTTGTTAACAGCAGTATATATTTTATTGTCATTTGCCAAGATATTGAATGGTGATATTTTTTTATTTTCTAAAGTCTTGTCTTGCATATTTTTTTACGATGCTAACAAAGGATGTGAGAAAAAATTTCCACTTTACAAATGTTGTGAACCACGCTAGCTGGTACTTTTATTCATATATTGAATTATACACAGTGAAAAAGGAAGTTAGGAATTCTGGAGCTCAAGAAAACTGGCGCAGTATATACTTCTCCGCCATACATCACATAGTTTTACGCGATAATTAAATTCAATTGCATTAATGCCATGAAAAGGAGAGAAAAGCGTTTCAAACATCCGTGCTATCCATTATGCCAAGATTAAAGCAGACCGTGAGTTGGCCTTATTCTCAAAGGGGCAAATAAACATCACAAATGTACTTCTCGACAAAACAATGCTAAAACATTTCTCTTAGCTAAATTTAAATAAATTAAGTAATACATTAGTTTGAGAAGTCGATCGTAGTGGCCTAAATGGTGACTGGCGGCAATTGCTCTTTGTCAGGGTTTATGATTTGATTTCCTCGTACGACTGAGTTAGCTTACGGCATCCACCGTTGCCACTGCAGCGACTGCGTCCGAGAGATCTAGAGTTCGGGTTGCGACGGTGGCGTATTTTCGATACTGTCTTGATCGCTCGGTCAAATTCAGCCGCTGTCTGGAGAATTCTAGCGGCCGGGTACTCTGAGTAGTTTCCTATGTTTTCGTGTGGTTTCTCCCAACACTATTTGGCGAATGTCGGGAAAGTATCTTAACAAACGGGCAACGAACCACGCGCGATCTTTCCTTTCTTATCTTTGTCCTCTCTTTTCCCCTTACACGCACATACACACATACTCTACACTACCACACATGTTGGAAGGTCAGTCGGGAGCTTAGTGCGTTATTCATCTTGGCGGTGGCTCACTGAGGGAGATACCTGGCTGCGACAATCCCCGCAAGCCGACGTGTTGGTCGACGCCAAATTTGTCCCTCTATCGGGTAAGAACACCGCCATCCCCCGGGATATAACATGCACTACATATACCAAGGAAAGGACCATAGCAGTAGAGGCCCCCAGTAACACTAATCAGTGGTACAAAGCGAAAGGTTTACCTTTTGAACAGTGACGTGGGGTGAAGGCAAACGGCGACGTGGTGCTTGAAAACACTCACTTCACCGTGTGTTTCTCGGTGCTCGGTCGATGATGAGACGCACAGAGTGTGTGGCACCTGTTGGTAACGAGGGC
>BOPP01000111.1:3887215-3935878 GCA_017312745.1 Gryllus bimaculatus | reverse complement strand
CCCCCGCCCTCCTGCGCCGTCGCCGCGCGCTCTGCAAAGCTCTCATATTCTTCGTCCTTAAGGATATATTATTCTCTTAAATGCAAAGCACTTTTTATCTTTGAACGAAGTTCTCGTTATTTTTTTTTTTTCAATATTTCTTTAATTTTTATCTCATATTCGCTAGTAACCGGAATCTGAAGCATCGCTGAGCAATCGCTAGTAACCGGAACAAAGAATCTGTGTGCCTTATGTGTTTAGTCAGTAATGATTCACTGGAGAGCATGACTATAATCGATAGTGTCTTTTCACTAGTTATATTATTTTTGTTTATTTTTTATTTCATTCATAATTAGTACACATACAAATTAAATATCTTGATACTATTGGGTTAGGCTGAAGGCCTTTAAGCCACTACAATACATACATTCTACCACGTACTAAACTTTCGAATTATGGTATTTACCCTTAATGATCTCTCCATCGCATCAAAACCGCGAAAAAGAGACCATAAGGTACGCCTGAGGAAAAAATCTCTGAAGGGGGAAAATTCTGTCGTCAGAAGACGAGTACATGCTAATATACCAGAACTTTTAAAACTATTTATTTATTTTCACGTATTCTCTTTCCCATGTTTGTTCTCTTCATCACCTGAAATCAAATGGCGTCACAGAATATAGTCCGCACCATCACCTCTGTACTTACATTTCTGGCACCCACTCCCCTTTTCCCCTTAATGGACTTATTTAATTATTTGACAGTTTATTGTATATTATTATTATTATTATTATTAATATTGTTATTATTATTATTGATTTGCTTATTACATGACACGAATTATGACTTATTTACGTAACCGTTTACTAACATAACTTAATTATTGATTAACTTATTCATTATTTCTTATTAACTTATTTATTTCCTCTCCAGTCTAAGCTCCGCTCATACTACCCAGTGCTACTTCCCACTCTCTATTTTCCGTGTCCCTAATGAGCCGAACCTTTCCTAGAAATGTTCCTAATTCTTTCATGAAGTCATTTTATCACCTAATACGTTTAGGGCGAGCGTTACATTTCTGTGTTGGAAGTAATAATTTCCCATTCCCATCCATTTTCGTCTCCATCTTTCGGTGGCAATGCAATTTAAAACGATGTGGATCCAATCTTCCTTATCACCGCAAAGCACACAAATGTCATTACCATCCCCGTCTTTCAATCTGGTTTGCATCCATCCCCCGACCCTGAACCAAGCGTATCCCCCTCTTGCGTCCTTTCTGAGTGTGAAAGTAACAATCGCAACTCCATACCGGACTCGCATGAATATGTGCCACTACGATTTTTCACACACTGAACAAATGTCATGCATTTTGGATAGCTGTAAAAATGAACAAATGTTTAGTTTTCAAAATATCTAAACCTCTTTTCATTTCTTCTGACAAAGTGTGCAACATCATTTCCCCTGGTTAAAGATTTCAGAAGACCTGGTCACTTGAAAATATCACTTCCACACATGGTCACAAAATAACACTTACACACAAAACATATTTTTTGCTTCAACAAACACAAAATAACACACACACAACAAGCTTTTCTAGCTTCAGCGAAGGAAGGGCGATTTTCGGCTATCCGGCTATCGTACCAATTATGTCCCTCATGAGGGCACGTATTACACTAGTCAACACACATTTTCTTACCAAATAAGTTAAAGCCATATTAGGGTATGTTTGATACACAGATTTCAAATATTACATAATATTGGTTTCAGTAGACTGGCTCTAGTTTTTGTGGTAATGAACATCGCATCGAAAAATACTATTTTACTTTATTGTGTACGGGCTATTCGTAAATTTCATAAAACTTGAAATAAATGAAACTAGACATTTATTTCAAGTTTTTACAAGTCATATTTATACAAAATCAAACACTTGAAATACGTAATATTCAAGATGTGTATATTTACAGCCCGAAACGAATCATAATTAATTTTAGAAAAACATTGTTTGATTTCCTTTTATGTGGCAAATCAGGACAATCACAATGAAGACTCCAGCAGTAGTCTGCCATGATTTGTCTATTCCATCTGCCCTGATATCTATCTTACACCATCTTTATTACTTGATGAAACCACTTACTTTGTTCCTCACTCATATTGCCGAGATTTTCTGGAAGTTTATCTAGATGGCTATGGAGAGAGTGTACTGCAATGCTCATAGTTGAACACAAGTTTTTATAGTTGGAGAGGAAGTCTTGCACCAGTTCTGCATAATTTTCTGCTTTATGATTACACAAGAACGACTTGACCACAATGACAACGCCGTGTCAGACAGAAAATTCAGTAACAGACATGGAACTTGCAAAATTTGAATCATGTATCAGTATCCGGATTCGGGGTCCATTAAAATGTAGTCTTTTAATTTTTCCAGCCTCAGTCCAGGGAAAAATCTGCTAATGTATTTGAAGCAAGCGACATCCTTGTTTAGTGCTCTCACAAATTGCTTTATGAATCCCAATTTTGTGTGCTGGGGAAGGAGAATTATCTTTTTCTTGCGACGATTTTTGCTGCACCTTTCGTGATATTTTCCCTAGGTAGCTATGACCCGTTTTTCCAATGCTACTTGTTTGCTCGACTATCCCACAAGCAGATAACACATGGGTACTTTGTATATCCACTTCGTTGTCCAAGTAAAAAGTTGACCATTTTGAAGTCTACGCGTATAGACCAATGGTGGTCATGGTAGCAAAGGTTTATAAGACCATTTTGATATTATCGTTTGATGTTATCGTTATTTAATTTTTGTTGATGATATGATGTATTGATGGATAGCAATTGCCATTGTACCGTAACAGTTTTAACTTCGTGTGGAACTGTCGGAAATCCGCAGTCTGAAAAAGAAAATTATTCGAATAATGAAAAATGCCATCCGCGTTACCCTTGCAAGCCTCTCTTCATTGGGCTTGGAAACTTACCACTGCCTTGCCTATATATTTACGAATCTGTAATATTTGTCAAAAGTGACTTACTTAACGGTGGGAATATATTTTCATGCAATACTGATATTTTTAATTACAACACACGTTGTAAAAATCACGTTCATCAAGTGTCAGTATCAACAGCTCACTATCAGAAATCCACATACAATACATGTACGTTACTATACAACGCATTGACAGATGACATTAAACAACTGAAGTCGGTTCACAAATTTAAGTTAAAAGAAAAATCTTTTCTGTTGCATAACTGTTTCTAAACGATTAGAGACTATACGGTTCATCAAAAAGAAAAATAAAGTTCATTTTAAAAAAACAGTAATATATGATGAATTAGTTTACATTTGAATTGTATATTTTTTAAAAAGACCTAATATGCTTGTAAAAAATAATGTACTTCAGCTTCAGGGTCAATTACTCGCTTCTGAACGTAAATGTAGCTTCACTATGCTCACGTTTTGTTGAACTCTCATTTCGCTTGTAGTTGTAGGAGTAGAGGTAAGGGCTAGTTACTGCAGAAAATCCAAATCATCAGTTCGTTTACCGTTGCAAATTTTTCTGTAAAACGGGACCGATATTGCTAATCTTGCGATTTTTAAAATGTATTTTTATTTATTTATATTAAACTTTTACTCATCTTTCAACTATTTATAGTTAAAATGACGGGAGGGGATTCTGGGACTGAAGAAAACGTGCGCAAATAAATCTTTTCCCCCCTACGTCACATACAGTTTTTACTTTTTTTTTACTGAATAAATCTAAATCTAAATCTTCATGTCGATATTCTGAAACTCCATAGTGACAAGATCAAGAATGTTAGAACAGTAAGCAAAGGCTCCATTTTCACTGAAATATGGTAGGAAATTTACCTCTCTTGTTCTGAAAAATGTTATTTTCGCTTCTGGTGTCCGAAATTTCTTTTCATTTAGTCTGAATGCTAAAAGCTGCTTGTTTCGGCAAACTGAGGTCACGCATTAAATTAAATGACAGCTCTTCTGGGGAGAATTGTTGTACCAACACTTCCATCATATTCACTGTCACTGCTATCTCCAGAATCTGTATTGGGCACAGGAGTGTGATGAACGCGGTCCATGTGGCACAAAGCGACTTGCTGATTCCAAATCAGGGCACTCCCAGTTCTATTTCATTGTTTTGTAACAAAAGAAGATACATTAATGAGACTAAGATCAATCAAAGTATCCTGAAAGTAATGCAATATTCACTGCTTGAAATGTGTGTTTATAACAAGTGAAACTAATGTTTATATAACGAAAAATATTGACGGTAAGTGCTGTGAGTTTTGTGATAGCATCATTCATTACAACGTCCGTAGCGCACAAACTAGAGTCAATTCTATGAAACTGATGGTATATTTGGATTTAGCATACCCGTTTTACTGAAACTCCGTTGCAAAACCCTTAGCAAGTGATGTTTTTTTGTTGAGCAGTGTTATCCTTTACACTAAACACTGACACACTTGCGGGCTCCTCGGTCTTTGGTCAGCAGACTCACAAGGCCTTCTGCGACAACACACATACATGAAAGACAAGGTACCAACAATGATGCTTACAGCGGGCCTCGAACCCGCGATCCTTCCGACTAAGGCGCTGAGACGGCTCACACTCCAGTCACCTCGGTCATCCAGGTCAGCAGCATTGCCTCGCACACACATAAATTAACGAAATGTAATTCCACACGCTTGAGGATTTTCTCTCCTACAATACTATAATTTTATAAATGATGTCCTAAATAAGAGCTCTCTTACGAATTATACAATGCAGTAGTATCCAGAAGCATTAATAATTTGCGTATTGACCACACGACGAACAGTATTCAAAATGAAACTGAAGAGGAAGCATGGGTACTGAACAAAAATGCCAATCTCATGAACATTACAGTGTTGCTCAATTTTCCGACGCGTTTTCACACTAGTGAGTCCAGTATATTTTCGCTATTACACTAAAAAACAAGTTTTAAAAATTGGTGGATATCTTGGTATCTAACACTTATTTTAAGATAAGTGTTTGATTCAAAAGATAAGCGCTAATTCTAAGATAAGTGCTGATTTAAAATATGCAAACCATTGGTGTCTATCACCCACCGTTTTCCTGCATCCATTTATATTTCACTAGAAACATTTTTCTTAAATGGATAACTAATGAAAATGGAATTAGCTAAAAAATTGTGAGATTTGATGTATCTGGTTGGAATTTCTTGGCTATAGATTTGCATTTGTGCTGAGCATTTGGAATTTCATGCCGAAGTGCCCAGAAGAAGTTAGCCAACATTGCTGCACTCTATTGACTCTGATACGTTATGCCGTCACCGAGATTTCCTGTTGAAAACCATGTTCGTCACTGACTAAACCTAGGTTTTCGGGGAAGAAGTCAAGATGTGAGTCGAGGAAATGAATTTTGAGAGACAAGTTGATACCCAGCTTTTTATAGGCTCTGACGCACTTCTTCACAACTTTTACATAGCATATTTACAATTTCAAAGGAAATTGGATATAACTGATTTGAATGCCATGTATGCGCCTTTTTCAATATTATTCAGTAGGCCGTGAAAATGTCTGCCAGCAATTACCTTTATATGTGGGCCTGTAAACACATGTTATTTCACATTTGCATAACTCAACTCGGAAAACGAGTTACACAGGTATCGAAAAGTTTCCGAGTCGTTGTCTAGTGCCTTCACGAAATTTTTTATGAGTCACAGTTTAATGTGAAGTGGTGGCATGGTTACGTTGTCAGGGTCAATCAATGGCTTATGAAGGACATTTTTATTTCCTATGTGCATTCTAGTTCTGAGAAGCCTATTTTTCTTTTTGTAGTGGTGCTTTCTGTCTCTACTCGCAGATAAAACAGCATTACTTGATGTACCCTGTCAGACGTTTCCAAGAGAATGGTGATGATTTTAAAATCACCATAAATACACTATTTATACTCGTGATAGCATATTTTGTCAAGAAGGTGCGAGATAGTTTCATGTCTTTTCAGGTGAGTAGAATATCTAACCAGTACTGATGATATATTTGTTTCCATTTTGTGATAATACTCTTTTAAAACTTGTTTTAGTACTGTCGATGATCAGTCAGTAAAGTCGATGCTTCATTATTGTATCCCCCCCCGAGAAAACACCATTGTATAATTCCGCACAGTAGCAACTACGGTGTTTCATTGCAAAGTAATGCGATATCGAAAATGCTTTAAAATATTATCTTAAATATAATTTTTTTCATAGACGTCAAAAATATTGTGTAGCGTTGCGTGAAAAAATATAAAAGACTTGGAGATTAAAAATTAATAAACGGTGTTCCATGAAAATTAATTGTTGCCTATATCTTAAAAACCTGACGTGACAGAGCAAAACGGTTTTCAGATTTGGTATCAACATAAACACTACGTTGGAAAAAGTAAAGACCATGCCAGATATCTATAGCTTGTTTATCAGTGTTATTAGTTATTACTGAAAAGATCTCATAAATAAATGTCTGTAATGTAACCGTTTTAAAACTTGGCTCATCCGAATTGTGAAAATCATTTTTTTAAACTTGTCTCTTATGCCCTAATTTTTCCTTCCCTTCCTCGCTATTTGTTTGAACTAGAACAGAAAATAATCAACTATATGTCTTTATGTCGTATTAAAATATATTATTTTCCAGTGAAAAAAAATGTTTTACATAATTACATAAAACCCTTTATATGAGACTCTGCTTAAATTCCTAATATCTCACAAAAGCAACTTGCCTCGTAAATAATTATGCTAGCTGCCCAGTGAGGCTGCCGCAGCAGCGCCCGTGCAAATAGCGTAGCAACGACTACAGTGAACACGATTTTTGAGCGTGATGACAAAAGGTTCTAAATTGCGTGTTTAATTTTCAATATACATAGTAACGATTGAGGGAAGTGAGTGCTTCTCCTCTGGAAAATATCTTTGTGCAAGCACTCCACCGTAGGAGTTGTTTCCGCCAACCATAAACTCATATTGTAACATCACATAAGAATTTTCGAGTGCTTATGGATATTGAATAGATGGCCCGCAGTGATGGACCAGACATGACTCCTATAGTGGAGTTGTCAAATGTATGCTTTATGTGTATATTTTGTGATTTTTTGACATACTATACACAAAAAATGAATATAAATTTTAATTTAATTTTTTCGGGGCTGTTTTCACAATTTTCATTATTTTCGCTTGCAGGTTCGCTGAGCGATGTTGGAATGTCGGGGATGCCCGACCCACCGCTCGCGGACGAACCCGACTTCAGCACCTTTGAGAACAAGAGTGGACTGGCAGAAGACATGAAATTTTTGGCGTCAATGCCGGAGTTGTGTGATGTGACGTTCCTGGTAGGAGACACCCGAGAACCTGTGTGTGCTGTGAAAGCTGTTCTGGCAGCTCGCAGCAGGTACTTCAGAGCTTCCAAAGCATGTGCACAATATTATATTCGTAAAAGGAGCATGCATCAAATATAAATAAATTTATATGGGTTTTCTTTCAAATACTTTTTTACTTGGCGGTGAACAGAAGGCTTCTATGTTCACATTATAATTCAGTACATCTGGAAGAAAATATTCATGGAACTCGTTTATTTAAATGAAATTATGCATGCTCCTTGTATTTTCTAGAATAAATGTTTTAATAGTCGAGTACTATACTAGCTAGTATCATTGTAGATAAAAGTTCCCGGGCTTGGTCTCTGGTAAATAATGATGGGTATCATTTATTTATGAGAAAGATAAAAAGCAGCGACATAGAGTACAACATACCGAGAAACATATTGAATAACTTCATGTAGAATATATTTGGGATCAAGAGAAATTAATATTTTGAAATTTTCACCCCATTCCGTCTTTTGCAGACCCGCCAATTTAAAATAAACGATATTTGTATTTTCTTGTTCATATGCAAAGAGTTTCTAACATCTGAAAAGGATAAAAATGATTAAGAAAATAAATAAAAAAACAAAAGAATAACCTTTTGTTATTCGGAAATGTGTATTTCTAAACCGCTTAAGAGCGAAAAATCTCATTTTTATATTTTTATGCATTTTAATGTTGCTCCTACAAAAAATATATTTACGGAATTTCTATGCAAACTGTGTGCAAGAATTCTTAAATATTTTTCGTAGCGCAACATATGTAACAAAATATTCTTTGTATATCTTCATTTAATAATTATATAAAATACGGAATATGTGTGTATTCCAGAGGTAAGCATTTAATCTGGAGAACATATGGGAAAGTTTTTTAACAAAGAAAACAATAGATTCATAATTTGGAGCTGTTCTTCCTTTTGAGGTCGGTAAAAGTAAGTGGAAACCAAGCAGCGTGTATGCATTTGTGTATACATATAAAGATTGTGATGCAGTTCTACATTTACACGGCTCTAGTAAGGTTGTGTATATTTCGTCGAAGTACTAATTCCAAGACTTTGGTTCAAAACCGACGAGTGTGGATGGCTGAGAAAAATCGATGTGTGTATGACGCATGCTATTTTGTAATTTCGCTCAGTAAAAAGATTCCTGAAATGATATTTGGATGTTTCCAAAAATAATAATTTCTCCTCTAAGCCAAAAGCATTAACGCAGAGTTCGATTTTGCTACTGAGACATAGCGAATAGAAGAGGAAGTGTGATTACTCGGTTGAACATGGTCTCCCGCTTGTTGGCGTTACTGCAGATTTGCAACGGTTCTTTCCGAGTTCATCTGTGAAATTAAATGCAAGTCGCTGGTATTATTTCATCACTTGTTGAAAAAAATTAGAAATTTTTATTAACAAAACATATTGAACAATTATAACAATTTTTAAAAAACAAAATGAGTTATTATCGTCACTTTTTTAAAAAGCTTACTATTTTTAAAAGCTGTTATTATTATACGCATTTGAAATTACTATTTTCCAGTTCCTACCATTGTCCGACTACTGCCAATTCAGATACCATTGTCAGTTACTATTTTCAATAACCTCATCAGAACTTACTTAGTTAATTCAATTAATTAATGTTTATTCTAAGGATTGTCACACCCGCTACCTACCTTGGAATTCATCACACCTTCTGTCAACATGAATCAAGGAAATGCATCTAATTATTTTTTTAATTATGACTAAGCAATGTGAGTTAAGCTCATTTAATAACCCCGAGGAATGTGTAAGAGGGCGCGGTACATGTAATATTTGAAATTCATTCTTTCTTTCTCTCTCACTCTCTCTCTCCCTCTCCCTCTCTTTCCCCCTCTCTCCCTCCTCTGTTTATTTTCCTCTATTTCTTTTCTAGTCTCTTTGACCCCCTGACGCTTCCCTCCCTCTCTCTTTCTTTCCTTTCTCTTTCTCTTTCTCTCTCTCTTTCTTTATCTTTCTCTGCCTTTCTCTCTCTCTTTCTCTCTCCTTTCTCTCTCTTCTCTCTTTCTTCTCTCTCACTCTCTTTCTCTCTTTTTCTCTCTCTCTTTCTATCTCTCTTTTTCTCTATATATCTTTATCTTTCATACTTTTCTTCTAGATTTGTACTTTTGTTTACATTACTTTCTTTCTTAGAATGACTTGTGTGGTGTTTTTTAAGATCCAATAACAAATACCATTTAAAAATGTACCATGTCGTTAGCAATTGCTAGGTCTACGTGTTACTTTGACAGTTCAACGTATGAAACACAGAGGGGCCATCTACGGTATAAACTTTCCCATAATAATGTTATAATTTATTTCCAAATGTATTAAAGTAATTTCGAAGTCTTTTTATTTGTTTGACTACCATCACAAGCTAACCCAACAATTTTGTATTCAGTTTGTTCTAACTATATTATCATTTCAATCAGACGTTTTCATAGTATCTCCTCAGACTTCTCGTAGGCTCACTTGCAGTTAGGGTCAAAGTTGATTTGACGCTAATCATAAACATGGCATATTTTCTTTTGTCGCTGTGAAGATAAATGAAATAAATAAACTTCTAGCGCGCTCATATTTCCCATGTTACAGTTAGTTTCACGAAAAGTACCCACAAATCTTAACAAGCGCTCATTGAGTAAAGATACATTATTTCTACATACCACAACACGAAAAAGACAATTTCACTGTCAGTAAAATCAATACTACATATAAATCTCAGTTTTCATGGCTTCAAATTGCCAAGGCAAAAGTAAAACGCATTGTAACTTTTGTCTCCAAACGCTCGAAGCGCTTAGGCCGAACTTCATTCTTGACTGGCCGAAATGCATGGAAGCGCCTTAGAGTGATCACACTTTTTCTTGCACATGCTATGACTGAGATAACAGCAGATACATATAGAAAGGCCTGCGCTATCTAGCAGTTAAATCGAACATCTGCTTTGGCACGTCCGAGCCTCTGCAGGGTGTATCTGGAAACTATTCCAGGAACACGTTGTCCAGGAATCTCTGTAAAGGAAACCGACTGAAAAGGTTCGACTGACAAGGAAACATTCCGATATGTGTCTAAGATCATGGCTTTTTAATATGTTGTAAGGCCAAAGAAATATGTCTCGCCTGTTTCCTCTGCGGGTAAACATGTTAAGAGGTGGAATCACCTACCTAAGGTATGGTTTCAAGAGACGATTTTACTATTTCACGTTAAAAAAATAGTTTCTACCAAACGCAATTGCGATGACTGTATCAGAATACAAATATACTTTTGTTCATTTTAATTTTCATTGTAATGAGGAGTAAACTACTTCAAAATATAAATCTGGCAAAGGTGGCTCAGGGCATCAATAGATGGCCCTGCAATGCCTCTGGCCGCGAGGTTCTAGGATTCGTGTCCCGACGGTGGCAAGATTTTCGACACAAGCTAGACAGCTACGTCGAATTCAGCCGCTGCTTGGAGGAGAATTCTAGCGGCCGGCTGCTCAGATCCAACAAACGGGGCACGATCACCCTAACAGCCGCGCGCGATCCTTCCTTCCTCTTCCTTATCTCTTTACTTTCACACACATTCACATGTACTACACTACCACACTTGTCAGATGCTTAGAGCTTGTCCCGGCTGAGGTGGTGCCACGCTGGTGGGAGATACCTAGTTGTTGAATATCCCCGCAAGCCCACGTACGTAAGTCGGTGAATCGCACCATTCAACGGAAGAAAATCGCCGCCTGCGATAAAACATGCACTACACTTACGGGACTAATAACCTGCTTGGTTGACGCTCCCGGAAACACAAATTAGTCAATCAATCAAAATGTAGTCATATACTTCAAAGGTGCTGCTTAAGACACCCAAATCCCAAATAACAAGTCGTAAAAAATATTCTTTTTTAAATCATGGTGTTTTGACATATTTTCGAAAAATGCTTTTCAAAGATAACTAGTCTCAAAGTCATACAGAGTTTTTTGCCAAAAAATGTTGTAGGTAATGAAAATTTTGTATTAAACTTTTGTATAGGAAACTATAAAAATTCTCCTTGAATCTAGTATGAATATTTTCGATATAACACGATTAAACCATCTCAGCATTGCGCCGCTTTGTCACTACTATGGCCCCTGAGCGTTGTTGATGCTGAAGACCAGAAGTGTAATGATGAGAATAAATGTCATAAACTTCTAGCGAAGTAGAGGCTCAAAGATTGTTATCAGTTTTGCCACGGAACATGTGGGAATTGTCATTTAACGGATTCGACGCCACATTTCAGCAATCGGTAGTCAACTCGTCATGCTCGGAAGCCTGGCGTGTACGTGTCATTATCCTTTGCCCCGTGCCGCCCCTCCCGTCTGTTTTATCTCCCCCTCATGGAAGTCGCGTCATGAAACATGCCTTGGGAGACGACATGCCCTTTGTTGCGGTCCGTATTCATAATCGGAATTGCTATAATCTCTATCAGTCGCTGTGTTCTTTCCGTCGTTCTATTCTGATCCGCCATGCCACACACGTTTGTTGAGTAAGTAGACGTGCTGTTTGTGTTCAAGATGGTTAAAAACAATTACAGAACTGTTGGAACACTATGGGGGCGTTTGTCACAACGTGTACAAAAGGTTACACATAGTACAATATGTGTAACTCTGTCCTAAGTTAATTTTGTGCATGAACTCTAATTTTTGTTTCGTTTATTGTTTTTGCATTCAAATTTGAGATTTTTTATAAATGTAAAACATACTTTTCATTGTGTCCAATGACATTATTTGCTATTACATCTTCAAAATACGTTATTTGAAAATAAGGTGGTAGATGTTGATTGTAAAGTTGCCTTGGAGGAAAATTCCGAGATTACTGGAATGATAATTTGTTTGCTTCTGGAAATTAAAATTGCCTATCTACTACGCCGTATGCAGTTGATATACCTTTTGGGACGAAATAAGTTATAATTAACATTTTTAAAGCAGCTTTACATCGACATCGCCCTCCAACTTAACCACTGGCATACAATAGATAAACAATTTTGGAAGATTCGAGCTGTTGCGAATCATGAATACGCCTTGGCTTGGAGCTTACAATGCATTAGCGATCTTGGCTAACTCAACATCTAGGATTCAAGAATTTCGATACTTGCTTATGTGATTTTTATGTTTACATCTATTGAGGATATAAAGGTGACGAAAACTGAATGTCCCAAATGAAGTTGCTGGCCATTAAAGAAATAAATGACATTCATTGTTAGTAGAGAGAAATGGCTGTACTTGGGACGGATGTTTACATTTTGCATCGGATGTTTGTATCCGGTGTGTGATGTCACAAAGTCGTCGTTGTCACGTCACCTCCCATTAGCTGTCGCCCACCTCACGCTGCTGATGAACACCTCTCCCTATCCCCTGCCCAGTCTTGGTGCCCCACCCTGCTCTGTCAACTAGGGTCGACGCGAAAGTAATAAGACTATGATAAAAAATTATGTATTTTTAATTTTCAAAAATCCTGCCTGTCTTACCCCTATCATTAGACCGTCAACGATCACATTGTGGTGGTGACAAACGTCACCACCACTGCCACCGCTGTCAACACCAACAATCATGAGTCGTCAGCGTCATCAACATCGAACAGGGATTCTCCTTTTTTACCAACGACGCATAATAATCCTTGGGAAAGAAGAGCGTTGAAGACGTCGGCAATCGCTGACCTCCAAGACTTTTGGAGAGGCAATCAATTTATTTTGAAAACGCTGTGCCTGCTACGCGTAACAAGTGACATTCATAACATTGGAAAATATAACATACGTATGTTCACGTGTCGTGCACCCTGCCAGATGGAAAATCTGAACGCAAAAACGGTCGAAACTATGGATTGAAAGTCACCGCCATGCTTCGCAATGCTGTGGAGGGAATTGGAAAAATGTTTGTTGAAGGAGGAGAAAAGTAAAAATGGTTACGTCCGTGTGACAATTGTTGTGGCCGACTTAGAAACATTCAAATGTCCACAAATCGCCCGGTGTGTAGAGATATATCGTTACCTATAGAAAGCGGACGTCACCTGTCACATTGTCTTATCACTGCTCAAGGGAAAAGCCACACTCCACATTCTCGCTTTAATGTATTGGCTTGCCACGTATCGAACACCCTTGATTAGCAACGATGTAAATCCTGATCGAAATATGACAAGCATGATGTCACTTCCTACGTGGCGACATTCTGCACTTCTTGATTTCACATCACGTCAGGTATAAGCCGCGAGACATTTTTTATTCATCTATCATAGTCATCGAAGCAGTCACATGGAAAGAAGCAGCAGTACCAAAAGGAGAAACACAGAAAACTTGAGCCGCAACGAACAGCTCGAACTTATCATCAAAAAATAGCTAAGAGACAACTCCAAAACATCAACGAAGCCATCAAACAATACTCAACGCGGCCGCGTTCCCTCAGAACGCTCGACAAGGAGACTCTTTAAAAACAGCCCATCGCACTTTTCTGTAGATGTAGGTACTGTCTTAAGTCGACTCCCCGAGGACGTTGAAGAGCTCCAATGCATTCTGGAACTTCTGCCCTGTCTGAAACATTACAACATCGGGCCCACGCACATCGACGGACCGCCGCCAGAGAAGCGGGACTCCGCGGCTTTTCGACGTGTGATAAATGTAAGTGTTTCATATAACAACAACATCATGGATTAGGTATGATGATTGTCGGAAGCATCATTCATTTCGTCATGGTGACTGCTGCTCTCGTCTACTCTTCTGTCTTTTGCTATTCTATACGCTTCAACCCGTCATCGATTCTACTCCCCTTTTTGCAGTGTGTAGGAGTATTTTTCCATCTCAATTTAATTGTCACATCTGTCATAGCAACATGAGACTGGACAAAGAAGTCTGCATTCATATATTTTGTAAAAATTGCTTTGAAGAATGAATGAAGAGGCAGAATGAAAGGAAAGACCCGCAAACTTGTCCGATGTATAGATTCATCTTAGTGCCCCAACCACCATCATTAAGTGATGAAGAGAAAGATGAAGATGCTGTGATGAGGAGAGGAAGAAGATGAAAAATAGTATGAAGACAATGTGTTGTTAGATTTTTTGTCCTTCCTTCCTTCGATAAACATGGCTCTGAACATGACACGCCTTCTTATACACAACTCCTCGACTTGCAGAGACAAACAGGGGTAGATATTAACGTACGTTTTATTGATGGTTTCAATCTGAACGATCTCGGCAAGATGTTTGGTCAGGTTAGGTCAGGATTGACCTTCCTCCACGTGGCCGTGTAAATTCAACCACTTGACGGAGAGTGTGGATGATGTCATGACCGTGAATGTAATATGAAAAGGAGGACGGAAAAGTGACTGGGATGGGAGGTTTCATAATAATAGCAGCCGTGTCATCCACTTCATCAGTTCACTGTTATCAGCGTACCGTTTCAAGACATGACTGACATCGAATATTCCACAGAAGAGGAGAAGGTGGTTTACGACAATGCAGAGGAAAAAGAAGAAGCGGAGATGTCGTCCACGATGGTGTCACTAAAGCTTATGTAGACACACACTTCGCGCGCGTACGAGAACTCACATCCCAATATTCAATAGAGAACTATAGTGCTGTAAAGATTTGCGCACCGATCCGAAAAGCTTGATTGTAAATCAATCAAAATGTCTGCGCCAATGGGAAAACAGTGCACCCTTCAACGCTGATCTTTTTCGGATTTCAAATGTTGGTAACCCAATGGAAGCACGCAACGCTACCCCCAAAGTGTACGTCGATTGTCATGTGAGATTCATTCAGAAACAACACCAAAAATACCGAAACTCTGATTCAGCAAATTCGGCAACTTCAATGTAGAGAATACACGCATTGTTAACCTGACGTCGCTACTCACAAACACGATGCTGACACAAGACGCTACATGGACGACATGCTGCAACATCAACGGGATTTCATTCACCTCAAGACCCTTCAGCGCACCTGACAAGGAAAACGACTCGCCGGCGTCGCCGACCCCGTCAACGAACATGATGTTGTTTATCCCAAAACACTACGACGACTTCTCGACAAAAGTAGATTCTTCTTCCGGCTCACGCGTCACTCCCAGTGAAACGGAAAGAAGGAAACAACTCACGAGTGATTTAATGAGGAAAACGAAAGTCGTTATTAAAAGGAAACGGCGCTCATTACAATGAGAAAAGCGAATAAGGAAATGTTTGCACATCCTGTCATGACAAGAAGAAGAATAGTGCTCAGTGGGAGTAAAAGGCCGAGGGGTATACACGGTAGCACACCGTTCACACTCGATCAGGGCTTTATTCGCAACAGCCTTCAGTAACAAAAGCGGCGT
Organism: Gryllus bimaculatus; assembly: GCA_017312745.1. NCBI lineage: Eukaryota > Metazoa > Arthropoda > Insecta > Orthoptera > Gryllidae > Gryllus > Gryllus bimaculatus. Next base: position 3,920,216 of record BOPP01000111.1, on the reverse strand, counting down.
TGGTAACATGTAGGACGAGAACAGTATATTGCGTGATGTTCGTGACACGCCGCTCCATCTCGCCGCGCGAACTGGATATTATGAAACGGTATTGTTCAATGTCGGCCTTGGTGTGTGCATTTCCACTTTTAACGACGTACTGACTGCTGAAGATGTTACATGAAAAGAACGGATCAAAACATTGGCTGCAGTCAGACGAGAGACAATGATGAAGTGTTTTTGTACTGTATTCTCTCACTATGTTTTAATTTTTTAGGGAAAAAGGTGAGGTATTCAAACAATAATATATATGTATGTATGTTATTTCACATAAAAATGTTTTCCAGCAATCATGTTTCTTTTCAATATTTTCATTCACTCCTACTACATCACCGCCAGGCTTGGACTTCATTCCCACTCCTCCCTTTTTCCTTTAAACGTCCGATATTATTTCATGATAGGAGTAGGACAGGCAGGATTTTTTAAAATTAAAAATAAATATATTTTATCATATCCTCATTACTGTTACGTCGATCCTAGTCGACCAGTATATTCTTTTCTTAGGTTGCTAGACAAGATAGGACAGGTCGGGACACCATGACTGGGCAGGGGAGAGGGGGGCCATCAGCAGCGTGAGGTGGGCAACATCTGAAGGAAGGCCAGCGGCCTTGTGACGTCACAAGGACGAACTTGTGACGGTACACCACCGAATGTTCACACAGCATGTAAACATCAGGTGCAAAATGTAAACATCAGTCCTAGGAGAGACCATTTCCCTCTACTATTGTATCTCTTCATACTACTATATCTCTTGTGTTTTCTAATGTTCTTTGCCAATTCCTTCACAAAAACTGAATATATTTAGAAGTAACCCCTTTTCCCCTTCTCATTTGTGTGTCTCTCTAATTTCTTGTGAATGCTCATCACTTGCACTTTCTACTTTGCGTACATTTCTTTCATAGCCTTCGGTTTTCTCAATATATTCTCGATAGTAATGTGCCAATAACAAAACGAAGAAAAGCATGATTTCTAGAAATCGAGAATGCACAATTGAAATAAACAAGGTAAGGTGCCCATTTAAAGGACTGTGGAGAGGCTAGATGTTTATAGCGTAGTTGAGCTTGTGCATCTTTGTGCGTGTGTGTGGTGGTGATTGTTCCAAGTAGAAGTTCCCTATATAGGAGCAGTGCACTGCCTTGCATTGCCGCAGGGTGTTTCACAAGATGCTGTATCAGGCGCCCAGCCCGCAGCGCAAGAAGGACGCGCCCCCGAAAGAGAACAAGCTGCGGCTGTTCCTGAAGCGCAGCAGCGAGCCGCTGCTCAACCTGCAGAACGCCGCCCAGCAGGTGCGTGGCTCGCCTCCCGGCCTCCACGCCCCCAGCCCCACACACACACACAGACACCTGCTCCTTGCTGGACTCTGCCTTGGAGTAGTGGAAGTGCTGCTAGAGTTGGCTGTTGCCTGCACCATATCGATGTGTCGTTTGCTTAATAAAATGAAAAACCATCATTCTCAATGATCGATAAATGTCTGAAAATACTCCTATGTACCCATACAAATATGTGTTTAAATGAATGTTTTGAAGAAAAGCAATTTTAAACCGATTTAAAATTGATTAACCTTTCTTTCAAATTTCATGTTCCCATATGTCTAGGAAGTTTTTCAGTAATAGACAACTATGCAAAACTGTTATTTGTTCCAACATTCAAGCTTATCAAATACACAAATAACAAAAGAATAAAACAAAGGTAGAAAATGGCAAACGTTCATTGGCGAGTAAAACTGTGTTGTATTCAATTTTAGAAATGCCACACCAAATATTACTACTGAGAACATGTCAATATTTCATTGTATCAAGACACTGCATACGATCAATATAACGTCAACTAGAAATATGCGGCTCAACAGCGTCAGATGAGAAAAGTTACCTCCTGTGTTACAAACGTCTCAACATATTCGCTACAGTTTGTGTCAATCAGAGAGTCATCTAATCTACATTTTACCTTCCTATAAAATTTTGAAAAACACATTCTTATTTTGAGGCAGATTGTTCAAACACCAGACAATTCAATATCTGTGCTGAATCTTCCGTGCAATGATGAATTATACAAAACTATATCATACAGTGTAATTACGAACACGGGGGAATGTACTCGCGAAACTAATTCATTAAATAAAAACAATAAACATCAAATGAAACAAGAATAATAACAAGGCATTAACACAGCAGTGCCTCAGACCGCGATGTCCTAGAGTTCGAGTCCTCACAGTGGTAGGATTTTCGATACTAGATAGATACCTAAGTTGATTTCAACCGCTGTAGTATTGTGCATACAAGCGTGAGTGTGTAAATAATGTGTGACAATAGGACAAGGAAGGGGAAGGAAATATCGAGCTCGGTCCGTAGCCCGATTGTTAGGGTACTCCTCTGGCATTCGCCTGGTGTTGATCGGAGAAACCACGGACAACTACCGATCAAACAGCCGGCAGCCAAAGTTCTCCTTCAGACAGCGACTGAATTTGACCTAGTTGACAAGCTAGTGTCGAAAATCCTGCCACCGGAAGGATTCGAACTCTAGGACCTCCCTGTCAAATGTACTGCAGAAACATCAACTGTTGCCTTGAGCCACCTAAGCGGGTACAGGCAAGGGTTTAGAGCTTGTCCCGATTGAGGCTGTACTCCGCTGGTGGGAGATACGTTTGTACATGGTTGAGGAAAACAGTGATGCCGAATGTAGATCGGCGCCGAATTTGGCTATTCAGCTGGGAAAGATCAACGCCACCTCCCAGGATTAAAAAACATGCACGACATTTACAGGACTAACGACCTTGCAATTGACGCGCCCGGCAACGCTAATCAATCAAACTCTAATCAATGTACATCTTCAGAAGGCTGGATCGTCTGCGAACCGCGGATTGCTCTCCGCGACCATCTACATTTCGATACGCTGATTATACCTCTGATTTAGGAGAGTAATTCCTGAGTTGCAGATAGACGCCCTTTGTAACTCTAGTAAGCAATATAGACGACACCGTCAGATAAGAATGTGTTCCTGTTGAAGTTGTGGAATGCTTTTAAAACAGCGTCCTGGATGTGTTCCTGAAAGCAGAAATGATTAGGATGCTTTTGAAGAAATGGATTTTCGGAGCAGATTCTGATTCACATAACATGTACTGCCAAAGAGTCCTCACAGCGCTTTGTATTAAATAATGTTATCTAAAAATAGTATTTGATTCAATCATAAATATATTTAAATTAAGTTATTTTCATCTTAATGAGATAGAAAAAATATTTCTCATTGATATCAAAACAACAGGTAATTCTCACTTTATATAATCTGTTCCTATTTTTCATCAACATTAAAACTCTACTGGCTTTTCAATTACATTGATTAATAGTTTTGAATCATAATATTGATTCTAGTATTGAGTATAACTATTATTGTGCATAATGTATCATTTTTCTGTATAATACTGTATATGCAGATTGTTTTTAATTAAGTTTCATTATGTTTGCTTTTAATTAAAGGATTTGTTCTACTTATTTAAATGTTCTTGTAGTACATCTCATTCGATATTGACATATCAGGAAAACATCAAAAAATATACTTCCAATAGCCAAAATTAATGTTGGTCGGTATCGGTTACATAATCATGCAAATTGTAGCTTTATCATAAATAGCTCTCAAATGAGTTGAAATGCATTAAGAGGGTTTAAAGAAAGAAAATTATAAAAATTAGACCAAAAGTTAAGTATCACCTTGTTGTCATTTAGAAGTTGTTTCATTTGTAACGACATACGTGTAACGACATTTGTAACGACGACCTTTCATTCATACGACAAATTAATGCAAATATATTTTTTAATACAATATGCAATTGAAACAAATTAACTATTCTGGTGAGCAAAAGACAAATAAACTAACCGTTAACTGTGTGATTCCGCGTCCGGTAACTGAGTTATACCAAGGGTTGTCCGCAATGGCTCAATCTTCTGTTGATAAGTCGTGATACGTTCGGTCATAAAACGGGTTTCTGCAGCAATCAGGACGGCGTGTTTGCCGAGCGCGAATACCGCATTTCCACGTCCAGGTCACTCAACACAGTCGAACATTGGATACGATGGTGGCGCGCCCCGATGACGTGATTTCTGGTTAAAACATTATCTCAGGTATCCCTTATACGATTCCGGCCGACACACGACACCGGGGCGTATATGCGACAACTGTAGCAAATGCGAGCCGTGGTTGATCCTAGTTGCGCCAGGCATTAGCACAATGCACTCGCCCGCACCACCACCGAAACATCCTACTTTCGCGCAACTTGGTTCGACAAAATATGTCCAGTTCACAAAATGGTAAGAAAAACTCAGACGCCAGTTCCGTGAGTGTTTCTGTGAGATTCAATGTGCCGGCGACAGTGTATAAGTTCTGTTCGCGTGCTACCACCACCTTTCCACTATCCCTTCCTTTTTCGCGGCTCTCCGAACACCACGTGATCGCTGGATGGTGTCGTATTTGCTATGTCAACTATTTTCTGGCACGTTGTACCAGGCTCGTAAGATTATTGAACCCCTGTGTCTTTCTCTCTTCCTGGCCCTGGCCTCCATACGGAAACATCTTATTGGATTACTGATCGTTCTTTTGTTTATTTCTGAGCAGCAAAGAAAGAAGTTTGTGAATTTGAACGCTTTTGCGTGATAAATTGCTTTGCAATGTGGGACACAGGGTGTTCTGAGTACTGTTAGCTGCTGTGCGAACGCATCCCTGTGTCAAGCGTTGTTTCTCGACGGGTGACAATACCCTTGATTATGACCGTCCTCACCGCCCGTCCGCACCATCCGTTCTCACCACCCGTCCTCACTGTCTATCCACACCGGCCGTCATCACTACCCGTCCACACCGTCAGTTCTCACTACCCGTTGTCATTTGTGGCAACTCAGCAGAAAGTTTGCTTATTGCACTGTATTCAAATGTTTATTATCTAACTCCTTTTGAGGAGCATAGACACTCTGACTTTTGTTCGTCGTGACCGAACCGAAATGTTTTAACCCGGTATGTTGTTGCAATGGGCAGTTTGCAGAATAACAGCGTTTAGTTTTTTCTGGCTTATCAAATAGGCGTTAAGACGTAAGCCTATTGTATGTACTATTGCTTAATGTTGGCTCACTTCGCCTGAGACACTCAATATGATATTGTGGATTTTGTGTATGAGTGGATTTGCGACGGCATTGCATTGAAGAAGAGATTTCCTATGCAAGAGCATCATTGAATGGCTGCGTTTGAAATTTGCTTCAAAAATAAATTTTGATTCTTTTATGAATTTATTACAAAATGGTATACTAAAAATGCAATTCGTTTAGAATGTTGCTTTATTGCATTCGAACAAATTTGAAAAATTGGTTCTTGCGTCGCTTGTTTTAAAAAATGTCCTTATGCAATAAAGCATAACATTATAAAATAGTTGCATAATATACTATTTTGACACGGCAGACAATATTTTGCTTGTTATTGCGTGCATTTTAACTTGTGAATCGATTTTAATATCTTAATATCATCTGGTGATAAATTGGAAAATAATTTGCTTGTAATATATGTGGATTTTATGTAGTTACTTGTAAATACTGGCATTGATATTATTTGTGTTATAATTACACCAGTATTACATGAAAAGATATGCACCCATACTTGAGTAAGTATGTTTACGAAAAACAGTTTTTGTAGTTGCGATCCTTTCCGCGGGTCCGCAGATGCCCACGTCCTTTCTTGAAGAACTAGTTCGACATTCACCAATTGCTCCGTTTGCACAATTGCATTACACATCATCAAGTGCTAGAATAAGATTACAAGGCGTTTATCGACAAGTCTGGCTGTAAAAGAACGCAGGGGTTTCGGCGAAGCGATGACGCACGGCGACGGTTTCGAAACTTTTGTAAACACTCGATGAGCGCTCAAAGAGGAAACTATCCCTTAGGATAATAAAATATTTTAATAATAAAAGCCGTTAACAATGAAATTTGAACTCTTTATCCAAACAAAACAACGGACCGTCATTGACCGCCTTCATTCGTATGTGACCAGTAACATCTTAGGGAACCTGTCATACGGAAGTCCGTAGTGGCTAACAAGTCCATTATGGAGCTTACACCGGGAGAGGTGGCTCAGGGCATCAACTGATGTCACAGCAGTGCCTCTGATAGGGAGGTCCTAGGTTCGAGTCTCGACGGTGGCAGAATGTTCGACTCTGGCTAGATAGCTAGATTGAATTCAGTTGCTGTCTAGAGAATTCTAGCAGCCGGCGTCTCTGATCGATAGTTTTATTGTAGTTTCTCCGATCAACGCTAGGCGCATGCCGGAGCAGTACCCTACCAAACGGGCCACGGACCGCGCGCGATCATCTTTCACTCTTCCTTATTCTATCCTCACTCTTTACTTACACACTCACGTACATGCACTAGCACGTATTCCGGGAGACCGGTCGGGAGATTAGAGCTAGTCCTGACTGGAGTGGTGCCTCTCTGATGAGAGCTTTCTGGTTGAGGTAACCCCGCTAGCTGACGGAAGGTCGGCGCCGGATCTCACCATCCAGCGGGGGCAACCACTGCCATCTCTTGCGGAAAACACACCCTGTACATACGGGACTGATGACCTTAGTAGTTGGCGTGTCTAGAATCACTAATTAATCAATCAATCAACGGATCTTTCTTCACCTCCCACCAGCAAGCCATTCTCATTTCACATTAACACTCATTCACATTCATTCGGGCAGGAAGAGGTCTGGGAAAGGTGTGGTTAACAAAAGGAGCTACAAGGCGGTTGAGAGAGGTCGCACCATGCCACAACACTGTAGGTACCATCCATACCTAAGGCTAGCTTCCACCAGAACCACTAAGATACCCTGTAATTACTGCCTACCCAGAATTTCATAAGCATCTTTAGTTATTAGAAAGTAGATACCATAGTGCGATAATATTTTGTCTGAATATAAACATATGTATGCTAAATGAGGTGTAAGTGTACAATAGATGTTCGTGAGAGCGCCAGCGACTGCCGCCCCAGGCCTCGACCCTGTCCCGCCGAGCGTGAGGGCGGAGGCGGAGGCCTGGCCGCAGAGCAGGTTTAGAGGGCATATGTGTGGCTTGCCGGCAGCCGCAGACCAATCAACACCACACACTCATCATCGAAGAGTTCGAGCCGGACGTCTTTCGGCAGCTCATCGAGTATATCCACACTGGCTGTGTCACTTTACAACCCCGAACTTTACTTGGTAAGTTACGCCATCAAAAGCTCATTATTGGTAGTAATCTCTGTATCGACTAATTTTTAAAATTTCTTTTCTGTATTGTTGAATAGCGTGGTTTAATTTATTCTAATTAACTTATATTAAATTGTTGCAAAATTCAGTATAGAGATTTTCTTGTAAGACGGAAAAGTTTGGAAAGTATTAAACAAATTGTATAAAAATATTTCTCCGAAATTTAAATAATTATACTGTACAAAAGATCTTTGTCCTCTGAATGAAAATAAGCGATTGTAATGTATTTTTGTAAGAAATTTCCAGATATGAGTGTAGATGTGTTCTCCCTGTACCATTCTCTCAGTATTATATTTTTATTATCCGCATTAAATATATACATTAGCAATATCAGTTCTTTTAATTTATCACATGAAACTGCATTATTAAACGGTATCAGTCCTGGAATTTTGCAAACAAAAAACGTCTTCACCAAGCTGTCTTGAGCTGTGGGGGTTCAACGTTGGTGGTTTACAGGATGTTGGAATTAAGGAATGGTACGCAATGAATTTATATGTACGTTACAGAAATACAACCCTCGCTGTTTAGCTCATTGGTCAGCGTGTTTGCTTTCAATGAAGAGTTCGATTCTCAGTCAGGCAAGATTGTAAGGTGCGTTTTCCTTGCCATGGCTCAGTATATTGTGACGTCATGGATACTCACAGCGACCACAGACACAGAGCTATCGTATAACAAATATATTTATTAACAAGAAAACAAAACAAATATATACACTTAATAATCTACTTACCCCCTAGCTCTGATAGACCTACTATCCCCTGATCGCGGGAGCGATCCTAACCCGATTGAAGATGGTTTTGATTGTGGCATTCGCCACTCCTACTTTTGAAGCGCGCACAAAGCCTAGCTTCCGTGACCTGATGTCACGCTTGGACACAAAGTCCGTTCTAGCGCACCAACGGCTGGTTTGCCACGATCGCAGGAGCGATCTTATCCGATTGAGAATCGGCGTGAATCATGGCACTCAACCACTCTTCACCTCGGAGCACGCACACAGCATCGCTCCCCCGTGACCGCAGTCACCCAAGGACCTTAAGTCCGCAGGCTTCGTCAACTAGTGACTCGAGCCTCGCGAGCCTGGCTCGCATATGCACCGTCGTGGCGCCAAGTTTTGTGCACACGCACGAGGTTCTCCCACTGTCTCCAGAACCCACCCACTGGCTCTGTACACTCTGTTATATAGGCGAGGCCCACGTGACCTACTACGTCACGCCACCCCCTCGCTTGTTATAACAGTGAAAAGTTTATATAGGCCGGATACTCCCAAAGCCTTGTGTCTCCCGTTTCCGCGTTCTTGCCTTTACGGAAAAATCCTTCTTCCTGTGGCGAGGCTAATCCTCTACCAAGCGTCCCCAAATAGATGCCATGAGGCACGCTGGCTAATACGTTACAATATGTTGCTGTGTGACGATGAAAAAACTTACTTCTCAGAAGACCAGAATACGGCGTAGGGATGTCTTCGTGCTTACCACAGTACCCCGTAACCCATTATCGCAAGGCCGTGACGCTGCTGGTAGGCCATGTCCCGTGTGCGGGCTATCGCGCCACCTACTGAAAGACAAATACAATGCATATAGTACATATTTCGCGCGCCGACTTTTCTTCGAGACAATCCCACATCAGCAGTTATCATTATTAAATATTGTAAATACAGAACACATGCATTTATGTATTTGTAAATGAAATGTTGATTCCTTTCCTTGCTCGAGGTAAATTTTGGAACAGAAGTCTTATTTAGTGACTCCTGAAGAGTCTAAAAGCGCAAATTCTGGTGTAGCTGGAGGTTAATGCTTCCTGTGGGACATGTATAGGATCTTTCGCAAATTGCATGAGATTGATCGCCAAGCGACGATACACCGGCGCTCATGTGCTGGGGGTGGTGAACGATCTTCGTTGATGCCAAGTTATCCACTGTATACTCGTCACCTCTGAAATCGGTTTGAGCGATGGCAGAGAGGTGGTAAAACGACGCACGTAGGCTAGTGACATTACACTGTACCAAGTTTGCGAGCCAAACAGCTCCCAAAACCCGCGGCCGAAAGGAAGCACCACAGTTCTCCGACGCCAGAATAAGAAGTGACAACTACTCGAGGAGGAAATTTAAACCTTGAAGACGTTCCCCAGTACATGATAAGACAAGCGTTTGAGTTGACAGGACTCGGAGGCTTGCCTTGCCTTCTGGCCATGCCTTCTAACGGAATCTCAGAGGGAGAAGTCACCGCCATGGGCGAGCACCCAGGTTACCAGTCAACGGCCAACGTCTCATGCCGCACTGCGAGTGGGAACAAAAGGGTTCGCTGAACCTCCCCCACACCGGACGATACCCCTGAGCATTCCTGGTGCCTTGCCTTCCCTCGTTCTACATCCAACTCCAAAATGTATTCGTTCCACCTACAATTGCAGATTCTAAATCCACTACCTCATTCTCACTGAACTCAAATCAATCAACTCCCAACCACACATTAAGGAGCATATATTTTTCTTACATATCCTTCCACTTTAACAGAGCTACTGATGAAATATACGACAAATTCGTTTTGAGAGGGCTAGAATTTCCAATAGGCTATAAGGCAAAACCTGACAATCGCTAAGGCTAAGGCTGAGCGCAGCTGCCTCAGCTCGGAGGGTCGCGGGTTCGAATCCCGCCTCGGGCATAGATGTTTGTGTGTGTTCGTGTTGTCCTTACGTGTTCTTCATACAGTTACCCCACCAAGATGATGAGAAACAATCTTAAAAAATCTGACAAGCTTAAACATAAAGTGCACCACATAACTGAAATGCAAAAACGTGACAACGGACTTCTGACCTGCTTAGTTCTACTTACAATTGGTATTTCAAAAAACATTGAAGAAATAAAATAAAAGTTAAAATGCAGAGAATAACGGACAGAAAATAACCAACAAACATACCGCATCTCAAATTATAAAAATTGTGAAAGACTATTTCACTCAAAGACTTGCAGCCGACGACCTGCGTCCTCTGTACTGGCACCCACCCAACCCACAAGAGGCGCAAATACACAGAAAACTACCCCGCCTATGATACAATTTGCCGCTACATCATCCAAGCTCGACACCAATCAGACACCAGCAAATTTTGTAGAACAACAGAGACCCCAGCACTCCAATTCTCCAATCCTTCCCACCTCTCAAACTTGTATGACAATCTTACATCTAAGCAACCAGTCCATTCCCATCCACAACAGCCCGACAATCACAAACATCATCTACCTCATCTTCGCTAACCTCAAAGACCTCACCCTCTAAAAATCCTTTAACCCCTGGACCGTTCTGGAAATAGTAAAGTGCTCATAAGACCCCCTCCACTACCGACTCATCGCAGGAATGAATCTTGTGGAACTCCTTGTGGAACGTGCTCGGTCGGTTAAACTTCAAAAAGCCCATCCTGTCTTAATTTCTGAATCACTACTCCGTCGGGATCCCATTGCTACAGAAAACTCATCTTTGTCTCTCACCAATTTCATGACACACCGCCTGAGCGCCGAACTCCCTACAGAAGCACGGCCAGCCTTGTCAGTAAGAACATTGGACATGGACAATTCCCCCGCCCGCTTCTGCCCTAATATTAAGAGCTGCCACAACCTCCTTAATCTCAGTCTACATCTGACCCAACATTCCACTTCCTGACTCGGACCTTGCCATCCTCCACAACTTTCCTCCGCGCTTCATCCTCGCAGGAGACCCAATTGTAAATCCACTGCATTGGACTGGCGGACGTACTATACGAACGGACGAAGACTAGAAAGACATTTAAATATCCATTCTCTTATCCTGTTAAAATGCCCACCTGAACCCACTCGTTTCATTCAAGATCTTAATAATATCGAATGGCTACTACTTCTTTCAATTTATCTCATGATCTCCACTCCCATCCAAAATTCGACCGGTTTAATTTTTCTGACCATCTACCCCGACTAATTACTACATCGACCAACCATAAGCTCACTCAACTACCTCCAATAGCTATCACCGACTGGAAATACTCCAATCCAAAAAAGTTCATCCCCCTCCTAACATAACTTCAAAGAAAGAAAACGTCCATGTCATACCTGGCCAGACAAACTAAAAACGCATTAGAAAAACTTTCGTAATGAAAAAAGTCAACACCCAAATGACATTCTTACAACAATCCGGCAAAAAGACAAATAAAAAGATTATTTTATAAACAAAATCACGATGATGGCAAAAGGTGATTATTACAGACGGAACTGAGACGATACGAACAAAAAATTCCCCAAAGGTAGCCCCAACCATCTCCACTCAATAGCCCGAACGGTTAGAGCACATCCCACCAAAATATCACTACCCAAAACCAATCAAATAACTTATTTATTTGATGATCCAACCATTACCACTACCTTTGTTCAATCCTTGGCAGTTAACTTCTCAAAACCTACCTATTCCTGACAGGGTCCTAAAGAAATGCCTCAGAACCTCACACCCTGCAACAACTTTGCAATAAATAGCAATAGCTCCAGGCCCCGAAGAAACACTCCCTTCGCAAAAAAACTTCCTAAAAACAAAACAGACCTTATCGAAATTTGCAACTTATGCTTTACCTTACCTTACTTCCCTACAAAATAAAAAACCGCAAAATTACTATGCTCCCTAAACTTGCAGAGATCATCGGCTTATTTCCAACTCCCATTCCGTCAGCTTCTTCGTTATCATCGGAAAAACTTAGAAAACTCCTTAGCAACATCCTCGATATAAATTTTTCCTCAATCTCAGCTATTCCCTTATCTCAAACTAACTAATCCCACCTTAATAAACGAACCCGTCTTGTTGGTTCCTCCTAGACACTCAAAATAACCTGTCACCCCTTAACAAATTAACCGGTCTTTCTCCAAGCCATCCTACAACCCAATTTCCGGTGTCGTATCAGCGAATGATCAAAAAATGAATTAACACACATAAAGAAGAAACCGAGGCTAAATGACACAAATATTTGTGGCAGGCACTCACCATTAACGCCTTAGAGAGCGAGCCAAGCCTACAAGCAATCTCATCAGCAATTCGCTGACTAACACCATGTCGGGATGGGCCCTTGAAGCCTCACAGCCAATGGTTTGTCATCGCCTATGTTCAAACGTTGGAGTACAGGTTGTAGTGCAATCTATTAACTTATTAGGCTCTGTTATTTGCTTAATATATTGTGTTTGCAGCAAGGCTTGTAAACACTGAGGCTCGCAGTATACGCGTGGATCGTTTTCTTGCATCCGATTTGCAATTAATGAAGGAAAATTGTGATGCGATTTGAACAACTACGCTAATGCGAATGACACAAATATGCTTACTTCATATATATCTAACAATAAATATTATTTAAATAGAGATTTCTTTGTTGTAGCCCAAACATACTGCGACCGGCTTCAGCCTCCATAGATCATCAGAGAGGAAGCATGCCCTATTCTGCCAAATGGCCGTGGCAATTGCTATAGTGAACATGCCTACAATCTATTCTCCTATTTTACAGGCGTGATGAATGCTGCCGACTACTACGGACTGGATGAGCTTCGGCGCGCGTGCGCGGGCTTCGTGCAGTGCTGCATCAACGTGGACACGGTGTGCGCGCTCCTGGCCTCGGCGGAACGCTACATTCAGTACAAATGCACAAAATCGCTCGTTCAGAAGGTAAAAAGCCTGTCTTGAATTCACCTAATGAATGACAAATGACTTTTGTTAACATTATTAATTCATGTCTTAATAATTGTATTCATATTTATCTTCAACACACCTCTTGTGAAGCGTTTGTGAAGCATAGTATCATTACTTTCAGTGATAAATCTTTGAAACACGCAACAAAAGTTTTATTAATATCACAATTAAGATGAAGTAATTACATTAATAATCTTCTCAATAGAACATCCGGAATGAAACTAAATACAAACACCATCCTGGAATTCTGTAGAACAATATTACTACCCACTCTGCTGAATGCATTCTGCTATGAGAATTGGGATGCTCAAAAATAGATAAAAGAAGACTTGGAACCAGTTAATTGGAATTTTTAAGATGGGTCGCTGGATATTCAAAATTAGACTGTGATGCTACAAAATTCTAATAGAACTTAATACATGGAAGACATGGTAACATGAATAATATCAATGAAAAAATAACAACATATAGACATAATGGATGCCTTAGGAGTTTCACGAGAAATGTGTAATATATTTTACAAGAAAGAAGGAAGTACTCCCACCTAGGGAGTACAGGACCTTGACGTGGTGGTGGAGCTTGTGTGCCCCCGTGACCCTGAGAGCTATGCCGGCGGTAGCGTAGCTACTGGTAGGGCCTCCCTTGCCGGAGAGGTCGAAGGGGAGGGGTCAGACGAAGTACTCCAGAAGAGGACACCGGCGTTAGAATAGGCCCCAATAGAGGGGACCTGAACGAAGAAAGAGGAAGTTCCGACGTACATCTTCGGCTTCGACATGGGTAGGGACTGTCTCGAAAGGGTAGGCGGAACTCTTAGTCCAGCAAAGGCAATCCGCCTAGGTCGGTGGCCCAAAATACCACCCAGCTGTTTGGAAGCTGTGAGGTGGCAGCCCATTACCAAAATTAACCTGTGCCAGCGCTCGTAACGCGGCCAGGGATTCAATAACTACTGGCTCTCTTCACTATGCACAACTGGATGGATCATGGAAACGACTTAAGGCATGCAAGGATAAACGATTCCGTATTACGACGACTAAAAACTAGCTACTGGAATGTCAGAGGGCTAGGTAATAAAGAAGAAAACTAGATAACAAACTAAACGAAAAAGGAATAATATCGCTGTCATAACGGAAACCAAAGAAAAGCTGAAAGGTACAGAAAGATATGAAACATTATACGATGATCTACTCTGAGTAACTCAAAATAGACGGGCAAGTAGTGGGTAGCAATTATGGTTAACAAGAGGTGGAAAAATAGGATGATGGAGTATTCCTTTGTAAATAAGCGAATTGCGACGTGCAAATTCAAAATAGAGAGGGCCACTTAATACTTATAGGCGTATATGCCCCAGAAAAAGGAAGGAAAGAGGACACACGGACGTTTTATGACGATCTTCAAAACAAAAATAAGCAAAATAACAAAAATAATGATGTTCTCGTCTGTGGCGACCTAAACGCCAGGGTTGGTAACATTCCGATTCCGGGAGTTGTCGGAGTATTTGGGAAAACAGCACTTAAATAAAACGGAGAAGAACTTAGACAGTTTTGCAGCCTTCAATAAGTTGAAAATTGCTAATACCTTTTTCAGGAAAAAAAGAAATACACAAGTTCACCTGGAGTCCAAGGTCTCAGATCACTGATAGATTATGTAATCGCAAATGAAAAAATTAGTAACCAAAAGAGAATGTACAAGTACACCGAGGATGTGATTATATATCAGACCACTTACCTAGTGATTGCAACAATAGGCAATGGTAGCAAAATGGAAAAATTAGACCAAGAAGAGACAAGTCAGGAAATTTTCAAAGTGTACTTACTTGAACAAGAAAGCATCAAACGACTATATCAAATTCGATTACAACAATTTCTGTGAAGTGTTCAACTGTTAATGATGTGGATAAGGAATGGGCAGAATATAAAGGAATGCATAGAGAGGGCAGCATATGAAACTTTAGGAAAGAAAAAAAAGCATAAGAAAGAAAGGGACTGAGTGTATGGAACGATTGTATAGCGAAAGCCATAAAAGATAAAGATATATCATATAAAAAATCCCTTCAAAACAAAACCCAAGAAGCTAAAGAATATAAACAAAAAAAGGAATAACGCTAAACAAGCAATAAGATCTGCATATAATGACTCATGGGATAGATTTATAAATACCATCGAACATGATATACATGGAAGACAATTGTTCGCGTACAAATCGTTAAGATATTTAAATCAGACGGAGAAAGATGTTGCAGATATACGCATAATCAATGAAGAAAACAATGGAAAACACTATATAAACCTTGGTGTACTGTAAACTGTTGACCCTAAGAGGAAGAGCTACAACAATACTGTGGATTTCATCTCCTTGGATTAATTAAAGGCAAGCCTAGAACAGTATAAAAAACAGGAAGGCATGTGGTCCTGATGGAGTTAACATGGAACTCATAAAATATGCAGGCCCCCTAGCGGATTGAGACAGTTTCATCTGTTGAACGAATGCTGGAAATCTTATAAGACACCCAATAGCTGAGAAAATAACAGAGGTCATATCTATCTTTAAAAAAGGTAAAAGAAGAATGAGTGGAAACTACAGGGGAATCAGCCTCACGAATGCCGCTTATAAAGTATTTGCAAAAATTATCAACGCTCGATTGAAAATTATAGCAGAGGCTAAATTACAAGAAGAACAATCGGGATTCGGAAAGGACGCTCTTGTAACGACAACATTTTTGACTTAAAAAATATTAGAAAAACGACGAGAAGTAATAAGGAAACCCATATAGCTTTATTGACTTCGAGAAAGCTTTTGATAGCGTGGACAGACACAAGCTATGGAAAATAATGAACAAAGTGGCTATCCTGAACACTTCAAAAAACCATCAAAAATATGTATAACGAGACAAAAATTATAAAAACTGCATAAAGAAGACTGAAGAAATATTCAACACTATTCTATATATATATATAATATATATAAATATATATATATATATATATATATATAATTGATGAGCTTATTAAAAAATGGAGATGCATCGCTAGTTCTGGAATACAGTTGAAGCAGAATAAACACCTAAATGTTCTACGTTATGCAGATGACGTAACAATACTGCGAGAAAGTGCAGATGATCTGCAAAAATCTGTATACACACTGCATCAACTGGAAGAAAAGAGTATAATCTCGAATTTCTAAAACGAAGACTGAAGTTATGGTCCATTGCGGTAAATACCCCATACGCGCAAAATAGTTTATTGACAAACACAGTGATGACCAGACTTCAAATTTAATTACCTTGGTTTTGTGACATCAGTTATGACACAGATAAAGACATAGAAAATAAAACTAATAAATTTCAATCAATATGTGGAAAAATAAACAGAACACTACAGAACAAAGCAAGAAAAGACACAAAAATGAAGGTCTATAAGACAATGGCTGCTCCAGTTCTCCTGTATTGCAGTGAATCGTGGATAATGAAAAAAAGAGACCAAAGTAAGCTGCAAGCAGCAGAAATGAGATTTCTTAGGAAAGTTAAAGGCTGCATTAAACAAGACCAGATAAGAAATGAGGACATCTGTAAAGAACTAGATATATACAACATAAATGAAAGGATCTTAGAAAACAGGAAAGAATGGCGGCGCCATATCGAAAGAATGGAGGAAGATCGTATTCCACAATTAGTGATGAACTACCAACCGAAGGGAAGAAGAGATATCGGCCGACCCAGAAAGAGATGGTCCTGAAGTGCAAAGTGAAGACGGAACAGGTATTTCTGCCTAATCCTTGAAATGGAGAAGAAGAGGAAGAAGAAGAAGAAGAATGTATGTGAGTCGGCCAGTAAAACAGAAATATCAGAAAGTGGAATAGGCAATCTCGTGTAAGCACAGTATGTTCAGATCTATTGAATGCTAGACATTTAGAGAGCACCGTTCATCCCTGCTTCCATAGCTTCGCTTTCATTGGAGTCCATTATGCTGAACGCGTGGCATTCTGGATATTATTGGGCCCCGAAAATGTTTTCATTCAAAAGAAATAAAATATGTATTCACCTCTAATCCAAATTTAACGTTATAAGTTATTTCTGATGCATGAAGAAATTGATTTTGTTTATGAATTGAAGAGAAGGGAATTCTTTGTTTGAAATGAGGGGTCCTCGTGGACCAACTGTCCCAGGCCCCTGGTTTTCTCTCGGCGCCCCTGGGCATCCGGAAGGCTTTGTTGTCGGTGACCGTGAAAGTGTGGAGGAGAAATAGAACAGCCCCGTGGTTATCACAGTCTCGTGGTCGCAGCACACAGCTAATAACGCACCAACTTCGGCACAGCCTCTCCTTGAAAGAGGAACTATTTAGTGCCAAAACCATTCAAAACCAGCGAAGTTATCACAAGTCACGCAGGAAGAAGTGAAGCACCATGCCAGCGCCTGGCGAAGCACTGAAGGTCATTCGGGACGTCTCCAAAGCTTCACTGGACGCAGGGGCATGCATCCGATGGTTATCTCCACCAAGACAAAATAGGCGCGTCACTAAAGATCACCTGCGGATTCTCTACTATTGTCCAAGATACTCTCAAACAACATTAATTCTTTCTTTCTTTCTTTCTTTCTTTCTTTCTTCTTTCTTTCCTTCTTTCTTTCTTTCTTTCTTTCTTTCTTTCTTTCTTTCTTTCGTTCTTTCTTTCTTTCTTCAAAAAGTATTTTAACAAACTATTTTAGAGTATGAAAATAACCTTTTTTAAAATAATATTGACATGTTAACTATTGCAGTTAGTACTTTTTTAAAATATATCAATTTCTTTAAAATTTATCTCCATTTTTATGTCAAATCGAAGTTTTAATCCATGTCTAAGACAACTTTTACGTTAATAACAGAAGATTCAATTGTGCTCCAGCGAAAATGTTTTTAAATGTATTTCCAGAAAACAAAACAATAATTTATGAAATCAAGTGAAAGGGAAAATTCTTAATAGGAGAGGACTCTGTCGAACAAAACCCCAATAGTAGCACGCTGCTCCAAAAACATTCCGACCACTCCACCCTTTCTCAAGCTTTCATTGCCTCTCGCGCACCAGCTGCGGGCTGACGCGCGATTTCAGATTTTCAGCAAAATGAATTAAGCGAAATGACTCACATATGAAATTGCGATCATCGCGC
This sequence comes from Gryllus bimaculatus, assembly GCA_017312745.1. Classification (NCBI taxonomy): domain Eukaryota; kingdom Metazoa; phylum Arthropoda; class Insecta; order Orthoptera; family Gryllidae; genus Gryllus; species Gryllus bimaculatus. The sequence goes on along the minus strand of BOPP01000111.1, from coordinate 3,902,107 downwards.
TTCTGATTGGTAGGCAATTCGTTCGGCACTGGTGTTTGGCAGGTACAAGAAATATCTTTGTTACTGAATGGGTGCCTGCCAAATATCAGTGCAGGATGAATTATCCTTTAATCATTGATGTTATGTTAAAAATGCATATGGGTAACTTTGCTTTTGTGGTTGTATAAGATTTCCAACCACACATTCATAGGCAAAAAGGTATCATCTGCGTCCCCTCTACATGCTCCAAAGTTTTGTTATATTTACTTTGGAACATCCTGTATAGCCATCAAACAGCTGAGATCTAGAGTCGGATAAGATCCAGTGACGATCGTTGAGGGTGAAATATTAATAATGGCATTTCGAACGATATGAAACCTACCCGTCAAATTTGAACCATTCCTTCTCTGGACAACTACTTTTTGTTTTAAAGTGTAATAAATCTAAATATTTCAACTTTATCAGAAGCAAGGTTCTTGGACATAGTTTTCTTGTTTAAATTTAAAACATTACGCAGTCGACGTTATCGCCAATTTTCATGTTCGCAGGTACTGGAGTTCGTGGATGAGCATGGGAACGAAGTTCTCAATTTAGGCTCGTTCACATTGCTCCCTCAACACGTCGTTCGGTTAATTCTGGCACGCGACGAACTGCGAGCGGATGAATTCACAAAATTCCAAGTGAGTAAATGTTTCTCTAGTCAATATTCAGGTGAAACAGGACACCCCTCTTGTGGATATACTCCTCCTTTCCTCCTATTTGTGTCCCACCATAATCATAATAAATTCCTAGTATTGACTTGAATTGAGTTATCCCTGAAGGACATGCCCTTTGTAATTCTACGAAGTGCTGTGTTGAATGTTAAATCATAGATTAAATTTTAGTCCAGAGAATTAAATTCTATTTCTTGTGATTACATTTGTCACTTCGATTAATGTTACAACAATGTCACTGCCTCCAAGCCTATCGTACACAACATGTTTGAGTGTGGAATTGCTTGTATCCACATTCCCTATTAGCACACAAACATAACAATAAAGAGAACCAAATATGTCTATTGAAATTTATCTCCAAATCTGCAATACAGTGCATCATCATTAGAAGCGCTAAGAGACGCCCTGTACTTCGTGTACTTGCTATTAACAAAATTCCAACATCAGTTACAACTTCTTAAACTTTAACCAAAATCTTATGATAAATCACAGAATTGGCAAACTGCAATTGGAATATATGTTTAGACACCACCTTCGCAACATTATTGAAACAGAGATGATACCAAAATACAAAGTAAACTTTATGAAGTCTCGGAGCATTCCTATGTTTATTTATTCCTTTGGAATTGTCAATTGGTCACAATCGAGCCTTGGTAACCAAAACAGAATGATATACAATCTGCACACTTAGCATGTAATACATCACCTGCTAAATCTGCAAATGAACGCCTCTATATTCCCACGAAAACAGATGGAATCGGGATGCAAGCACTCAATGCATTACCCAATCGCAGTCTGAATTGTCGCTACTACTGTCTCTACACAAGCAATAGCATTATGTGACAAAGGTTACACGCCCTTAAATTTAATCAATAATGAATATTACCCTGACAGCACATCAGTCTAGGGAATATTGCAGGTACAGAAGTGCAAACAGGATTTCCACATGTTCTTGATAGTGAAGAAAACATCGCTTCAGTGTTGTGGCTCAGATATTGGGTTATATAAGGAGATACTGAGGGCTTCATGCAGGCAATACCTAATGTAATTTATTGCAACCTATGCCTAAAAATAAATAGAAAATTATAAAGTTACTGACATATACAGAGTATATTTCAGAGGACGCAATAAGGACATGATCCCCCTCCGACACGAGATAGAACGAGTTCGTCTACTCGTTGAGAAGAATATATGCAAGTGCTAAAGCTAAGAGACTGATAGAGACAGTGAATTATGATCTAAATGACGTGTAGCACATCCGAGGTAGTGATCGAGATATTACTGAAATCAACCAAACGTGTATGCCACTGGATCACTGATATCTCGTATAGTTTTGGGGCCAGCCGAGAACAGCGATGGCTGACAGCCAGACAGAGTAAACAGCTCGGTTCCCCCATGGACGAAAATAATTATGAAACGGGTGGCCGACTCTCCCCGTGAAATATCACTCTTAGCGGAAACACCTTCTAAACAACTCCAGGAATAAAATATCTGAAATTGAGAGTTTGGCCGTGCCTGTTGCCGAATACAGTTTCGAACTTGTGGACTGAACTGGGTAAGAAATTCGACTCCTGGCTCGAAAAATCAGAAAACTGCTCACAATGCATCATGTTGCACATTCACGAGCTGACGTACATAGATTTATTGTGTCACATAAGAAAGGAGGAAGAGGACTCAGACAAATTGAAACCTCCTGGCACAGTGCAACGGTTGGGATGAGGAAGTAAGTTATCAGGCATGAAGATGAAGATGACCTCTTAATGATGCTGGTCGTGAAATCTGACCAAAGAAGGGAAACAGAGGCATTGTAAGTGTAGCATGAAGACTAGGAGTGTAAGAAAACTACGCAAGACATGGAGAATAACACAGGCACTGAACATGTGATGCAAATTATCATGAAATGTATAACATTAAAAATGTTAAAGACATTGCGGAGAGACAAACCGCTCATAGGACAATATCTAAAAAGAATGGACAAAGTGCAGATCAATAAAGATCAATCATTTATATTGCTTAAAAGGGGAAGAATGAAGCCAGAATCGAAAAACTGAATACTTGAAAAGACACAATAGAGAGTGTAGTTACTGTAAGATGCAAATATGCAACACCTTCAAAGTTCCAAACACATTCTCCAAGTGGTACCGAAACCGTTGGCGTCTGTTGGACTGTGACACCGTACATTATTTTACGACCAAGAAATTCAAACTGATCGCACGATAGCAACAAACAAACGGTATATTCTTATCTGGGATTTTGAGAAAAAATTGTTCACTTGCAGATGTGGCAGTGCCGAGCGATCTAAATGTCGTAGCCAAAGAGGAAGAGAAACGTCTTAAATACAAGAGTTTGGAAATCGAGATCAGACTAATGTGAGGCGTAAAAGCACAGGTCGTCCCAAATAGTTATTGGAGCTCTGGGATTTATTCTGGGATTATGTATCTGATCATGATCTGCAAATGTATCTGGAAATTGTTCTGGAAAAGATTGTGTAAAACCTTGGATATACTCCCAGATAATTCCAAAGACTGAGAAGATTTTTCCCAAGGCATTGCTTTATTTGGAACAATCCACATTTTGCGTTTTGAAGAGGCACTGACAGTCCCGAGATCTGATCCTTAGGAAGATGTACCGGGAGTTGATTAGTATATATTCAATCGACTTGTAACATACTTTCCCGTGCAGATGAATAATAATAATAATAATAATAATAATAATAATAATAATAATAATAATAATAATAATAACGCTTCCAAAGTCCAGCCCTACGTCCGAGCAATTGAGAACTTAGCCACTGTAGAGAACGGGCTACGTCAGAAAATTTGGCGGGAAACAGGGCGATGACACACCCATATTATATATATATATATTTATATATATATATAATAATATATATTATATAGGTGCGCATGAATTGCACTACGAGAAGCAACAGAATACTCTTTTAACAGAAACCAGAAAGCATATTTCAGAAATATGTCAAAGGGCAAAGGGCTTGTAAATGATATGGAAAAGTCAAAGCTTCCCTCAAAGCACAAATAGAGGACTTTTGGAAGCCTATCTGGTCATCTGCTGTGTCTCACAACCCAGATATGACGTGGATTGAAATGGAATATGACAGACACCGAGATATCCTCTAATGGCGAACCAATCATCACCGTAGAAATTGTCCAAGCAGCTGTTGAACAAAGCACATAACTGGAAGGCACCAGGCAGTGATGGCCTGCACAATTATTGGCTCAAAAAATTTACCTGCACTCACCGTCATGTAGCTAATATAATTCAATATTTTATTCACAACTCAGAAAATCTACCTTACTTCCTCTCTGAAGGTAGAACATTCTTGTTACCAAAGGAGGGTGACAATAAAGACCCCTCGAAGTACAGGCTTAGAACCTGCCTTCAAACACTCTACAAACTCATAACACCTTGTGTTTCACAAATGATGATGCCACAAATTGCGGAACAGAACATCTTAGCAAATGAACAGAAAGGATGTAGACCTGGACCTCAGGGATGCAAGGAGCAACGCATTATAGACCCTGTAATTATGGGGCAAGTGCTTGAAAAACAAAGAAACTTGTACGCATGCTACATAGATTACGCTAAAGCATTCGACACCGCCTCATTCTTGGATCCTTCAATGTTTGGGTGTATATAAGGTCCACCCGTTTATCTAAAACTTCCTAAAAACCGCGATGAGTCGATGGAATACAAAACTATATCTCTCTAATGGAAAACAACCCGTCCACACAGATACTATACACATCCGTCGAGGGATTTTCCAGGGTGACTCTTTAAGCCCTTTATTGTTCTGCTTAGCCTTGAATCCCCTGTCTTAATTCATCTAATTATGGAATCGCTCTTAAAAGGGGGAACTCAACTCTTCTTCGTGCCTCACATCTTCTTTACATTGATGACCTGAAGCTCTATGCAGACATTGAGTCATATGCGGCAACTAATAAACGTGACGGAGAAGTTCACTGACGTCATCAAGATGAAATTCGGTTTGGATAAGTGCAGGAGAGTGAACATCATTCGGGGTCATACGCAAGTTATAAATTTGGAAACTGATAATGATTCAAAGATTACCTCCATGGAACCGCATGAAACTTACAAATACTTGGATTTCCAACAGTCACTCCGAATCAAACACACTGTTACTAAGAACATACTAACAACTGAAGTGTGTGTAAACGATTGCATGGACTCTTAAAAACTCAACTCTCTGCTAGAAACCTTGGGGGATCTCTTTCCGGGGACAGAAGCCTTCGTGATAGCTATCCAGGACCAAGTGGTGCCAACATTGAACTTCAGAAAACACATTCTAGAGATATTCTACCATTCATTCCGACTCGTGTAGAAGATGTGAGGCTGCAAGCGAATCTATCCAACACGTGACAAGTGGATGTAGCAGCCACGCACAGTTGGAATACAAAAAGAGGCATGATGAAGTGGCGAAGCAGGTCCACCAATTATTGGCATTGAGAACGGGCTTACTCGCCACTTCCGTGCCGTATTATAAATATGTGCCTCAGAATGTGCTTGAAAGTAGTGAGCACACACTCTACTGGGATCGCTCCATTATCACTGGCAGACATGTCCGCGGCAATAGACCCTATATAACTTACATTGATACAAACCACAGAATCAGCAGGTTTTCCTTATCGGTATCGGGAAAATACCAAGAGAAGATCCAGAAGTATAGCGATCTCGCCCATGAAGTCGCAAATCAGTGGAACTTTAGTAAAGTGACAACTGTGCCTATAATAATATCAGCTACAGGAGCGATCCCGAAAATGACAGTTCGGGCACGGATGCCAGGTATGTGTCTAATATGCAAAAGTCGGTAATTTTGAATACATGCCGTATTGACAGAAGCCATCTGAACCTTCAGTAAAGCAACCACACACCAGTTCATCATTCCTGTTTGTGGTTGACATATCGACCAGTAGATACTGTGAATAATGTAAATAATAATAATAATAATAATAATAATATAATAATAATAATAATAATAATAATAATAATAATAATAATAATAATAATAATAATAAACTCGTAACATACTTTCCCGTGCAGAATTATTATTATTATTATTATTATTATTATTATTATTATTATTATTATTATTATTATTATTATGGATTAGGTTAATAAGTATTCACACTGCATGCGAGATTTAGGGAAGGCAATTTTAAGCTTTGTCCTTTTCTCTCTCGTGTGTGAAGAATAACTATATTGGGATAATATATATTTGTTTCTTAATTTAATGTTTTCTCAAAACGTTGCAAGATGTACAAAATACAAACCCAAATACTTTACTAGAACAAATCTCAGTCATTAAAATTAATTACTCTTTCAGTGTACCACAACTGTATGTAATAAGTGTACTTCAATATATTTCATAAGTGTAAAATTTCTTAGCCGCAAGTGAACTTAGAAGTCCATGGTTATTGAATAATATTTAGTCATACTTTTTCTTTCTATACAAAAAATATCATATTAATATGTATTTTCTGCTATATTTTACAACAGGCAGCTCTCATGTGGTGCAAGAAATACTGTGACAACAACCCCAATACGACGTTGAAAGACGTCATTGCCAACTTTCTCGAGTATATTCAGTTTCACAAGATTCCTGCCAATGTACTGATGAGAGAGATTCATCCCCTGGGCCTGGTTCCATACAGCATCATTATGAATGCACTCGCCTACCAGGTGCGCAATTTCTCTTGCATAAAGTGTGACAATACAAATTATTTACAACTTACTACTAGAAAAGTGTTTCTTTGCGGGGCACTATTCGGTTCCTTCCTTTTTCTCTTTATTTGACGTCATTGGTTTAGTAAGGGTTATGGTGAGTAACATCTGACAGGGAGTACTAAAAGTGACGTTTACAGCACAAGGAGTTTTAAGAGTTTCGAATAGCTCACAACTGAAATAAGATACATCTAGAATACATTTTGTACTAGAAAAAATGCATTAATCACATTCACATGTGCTAGCTTTTCTGACCCTATTCTTTACTAGTAATTATCTTGAGTTAAAGTCTCACGAAGAACATAATTTGAAAAAATCAAAACAAACAACTTACATGTCGCCAACAATTGTCAATGTTTCTATGTCAAAAAGATTAAACATTGGCGATTTAAACCTAGTGGTGTTACAACAGCACATATTTTCTCGCATTACTTTTCTAAATTTTCTAATTTTCGATCATTCAGAGACTTCAACGGAAATTAGAAATTATGCGTCATTCTTTTAAACGTTCCTTCTTCTAGAATTTAGAATTTTAGAGAAAATTTTAAACAAAACGTAGGTGCGTGTTTTAAAAAAAGTTTAAAAAAGTTGAAATGTAGAAAAATATTGATTTTCGAAAAATTGAACGCGAACTTATTAACCTTAACGAACCTGTCGTTAAGGCACAGATTTCATAGACATGACATTTTCGATATTATAGTTGTAGGAAGAAATTACACTTGCAATTTCGCAATAAGTCCAATTTCCAATAAGTCTGCCAATTCAACGAACAAGAGACATGCACCATTCTCTTAAGCGTCCTTTTCGCAATTCGAAGACAAAGTTTGATCAAATCATTTGGTGCCATTTTTGAACAAATTTTGAAAATGTTGCGAGGCTTCATGTAAAAACCTCAAAAATATAAATATCCGTTTGAAACTCCCAAAGATTCAAGTTCATGCAGATCGAATGAGAAATATTAATTTTGAGGAAAATCGTATGAACGGTTTAGACGCTAGCGTTGATCACACACTGACAGACAGGCTGACAGGCGAAAAGACAAACTATCGGATAGACGGATGGACAGACGAACGGGCAGATGGACGGATGGATAGACGGACGGACAGAGACTAACAGCCGGGCGGACAGACAGAAAGACGGACACACGGACGGACGGACGGCGGGCGGACGGACAGACAGACGGCCGGAAAGTCGGACGTACGGACAGACTGTCGTACGTACGGACAGACGGACGGACGGAAGGAGAGTCGGTAAAATTGTTGATTTCTTTGTGTCATCCAAACTCAAGAGGATTCCTGTTAATTAATCACATTTTCAAAAGTGGCACATATTTTCAAAGTGTTTTTCTTTGCACTTAATACTGCTTTCTAAATTCGAAAAAGCTAATGATAGAAAACGCGTAGAAAACGTTCTTTTTTCTTAAAACAATTCATACAAAAGTTTGAATATAATTACCCATTTAGAGTAAAAAATTAATTATACGTCTGTAATATGCATAAATTTGGAAGTCACGTCTACCTCAGAAAATATGTGGGTCATTCAGAAAGATCTTTCCAGGAAGAAAATATTAACGATCATATGTTCAGGTCAATGTGGATGCCATTATGCATGATATGCATATAAAAAGTTGACTAACACTCATGTTCTTAACATTTATCTTGCAAAAAGTATTGCCAAAATTATAAAAAAATGTTCACTTTGTTGTTGTTGTGTCTCTGTAGACTCTGAAGTATTAAGCCTTAGTCCATCTGATTTTTGTGTTTTCTTACATCGATATTTAAGTTCTGTTACATTTCCTACCGGAACTGATTATTTAAATAATATTTTATTCTGCATTTTTAATGTACATTTGCTTCTTTAATTTATTTTCTATTTTCACTCTCGCTTTCTATTATTTCTTTAACCTTATATATAATATTATTTATCTTTATATTTATTTTCCCCTCCATTCTTCCTAGAATTTCATCCACAATAATATTTTTGATTTCATAAGTAAAAAAAATATTTTGGAGCTTCTTGTTGAGTACACGTCATCTCTTTTCCTCTCGGCCCCCTTTAATCCGTTCACAATCTACTCAAATTCTTTACGGTTATCTTCTTCCAAACACAACGTTCACACTTTTCTTCCACACTACATGACATTTGGTTATATTTTCGTTTACACTTCATGCCATTTGGTTATATTTTTGTTTCTGTCGTGAACACATTAAAGCCAGCAATTAAATATTCTTTTCAGTTCTCATGCATGGAGACTACTTCTTACCTGCCCTTGATTGGAAAGTGTTACCTTGCTGCATGTGTAGGGCAAATAGACTGCCGTTCGCGCACCGCGAGGAAGTCATAGTTATATACTAAAACAAATGGGTACTTCAAAATGGCGCGACATGAATCAAAATGGATACCGCCTCGTGTATTGAGAATGATTCCAAGAGTACATACATGCGATTTTCCGTCGATTCGTACTAAAACTATTATTTTCATAATTAGTACAGAAAGTGAGTCTTTGGCGTACAAATGGAATGTTGACTTTTGGAAAGACTTCCGTACATTACTTTTTAACTGGAATTCGTGGAAACATACGGGAATATAATCTTGGGATCGTTCTCGATATGCGAGGGGGAAGCCAAATTGATTCGTGTCACCCTAGAGTTTTGTTTACTTTGCAACACTCAGTTGTTTTGTTAGGCCATGAGATCTTTGCGATACGGGTACAGCAAAGTCTACTTTGCCGTACCCCTCGCGTACCCCAAAGTAAAATTCCGGTCTCTGCTCCTATCGTTGCCTTGTCTGTCAAAATTCCATTCGTTTGAAAAAAAAACACTTTCAGCACTACTTATGTAAATAATTATTTGAGATCTGTTCCTGCCAGACCTGAATAAAATGTAAATTACATGAATTAAAAACTCAAATTATCAAGAGTATTAACTGTCTTCTAAAGTGAAACTTGTTATATATGCAAAATTTTCTGTAATCGCAGATATTACTTAGAAAGGTTATGGCCGACCGATTTTATGTTTGGACTTCCAAAGAAGAATCTTCATTTTCTATTATTTCGCTTGCTTAGAACCATAATGTTCTAACTCCATTTTTGTCACATTTTTTTAAGGAGAGCGTGTTTAAGTTCCAGAACTAAACAAACCTTAATACGTTACTACATTACTACAAACATACAAACCGTAATACATTTTTATCTTAGAAAAATTAATACATTTCTCTTACCATTACTATGAAGATAAAGGGTTTTAGTGAAAGAAACAAGATTTGAAAATACTTATTTTATTAAACAATAACATTATTTCTTTCTGAATTAGACAAAATTAAGGAAAAATTGTTGCAGTGAGGACAATGATACTTATAGCTGTTTCAATACAGATGACCTAAAGAAAAAAGTAATGATTATTTGGATTAATTAATCAAATGAAAGTATTTTATCTCAATTATTTGTAAGTCATATAATTTAATGTTTATTCCAACCAGTCGGAAATTTTTAGGTGTAATCTTGCACACATTACTTCAGAAAACAATAGCACTAAAATTGTAATTACTAACCTAATGGTTATAGATGCTGTATGTATACTATTTGACAGTGGCGAAGCTAGAGTCGTGCAGTCGAGTATTCTGAAAATCTTATCTTACATTTCATTGTAAATTAGCTCCATTCATCGTTGCTTTTTTCATTCAGCAAAATAATCGATAATTTGTTATTTAATGCTGTCGTTTCGACAAAGTTAATTTAGCAGATACTTTCTCGATAGGCAGTGTACTGAAATAACTGATCTTCGTATTTTCCATTGAATTTCTTAGGAATGTCTTCACTCTCTTTATTGAAATAAAATTCCTTTCACATAATGTAGGAAATACGTGGAAAGTTAGATTGAGTTGTATCATCCGAACGGTCTCTTGATAACTTTTTTCTAGAGTAATTTGTCCAACAAATTCTTCAGCAACAAATCTGCAGGCACGTATTTTGGATTATCAATGTATACATTTGTTAGTTCATTTCGAAGCTGCTCACTGTCAAAGAATAGATATTGTTTTTTTAGAAAGAAAACTTTTCTGAAGGAAAGGACGCTCTGTAGATGGAAAACTGCTTTCGTCATGAAATTCAATAAAATAAAAGTTTTCAAAATTTTGAAACCGACATTCCATATGAGACATTACTATATCAATAATTTTAAAAGAAACAATTTTGCCTTTCAAATAATTCTGATCCTGAAAGTTCATTAATGGTCATGGCAGCTTTTATGCAGATTTCAATAGTCCCTTCATATCTAACACGGTGTACTACTACCTATCTTTCCGTACTATTTCTACGGCATATTACTTGCCTCAGGATTCCGCTTTGTTGAACGTAAACTGCATTTCGATATCGTGAACTGTTTAGAAGTTATGGGTGTAGCCCATAGTCTGTGGGACATTCTCTATCACACTAACATTTTTAGCTTCATTAATTGTTTCATAAAGAAAACACGAACAAATGACACAACCAGCAAACAAACAACTCACTCTACTTTAGCAGAAGGTCAGGTGAATGCGGTGAATTTGCCTGTCCGGGACGTAGACGTGCATCGGGGAGGAAGTCTGCGCATGCTGGGAGCCTACGCTCCCTCCCAGTGAGTGCGAGAAATGGGATTGCGCGCCTCCAGCACTCGCCCTCTTGTGGACGTGCGCGGCAGATCCAGCGGATGTCTATCCACTGGCAGGCTCCCCGCTCAGCTGGCAGCCCTGCTGCTTCCCTCGCGCGTGAGCGAGGGAAAGGGAGACGAAATCTTTAATTTTCTTCAACGTTTCAGTCAATAATGAAAAACCGCACACATAACGATAACGGCTGATTTTGTTGACAACTAATTTGGATACTCTATGGCTCCCAGCTTACCCTTCAGCTTTGCCACTGCTGTTTGAACACACTTCAGATTGAAAAATATCAAATGTTGATCGTGCTTCATCTTCTACAGAGGGAACATTACAAACATTATTTTTTTCCAAAACTGAAAGGCTGAATTCACTCATGGTATTGTTCAATTCACTTAATCCACAGTTTCACATCAGATACATACTGTAGTTCTAAATTAGTTTTCTGCTGTGACTTGCCTCTCATTGACTGGTTTACTCACACCGTAGTTTAATTGGCTAATCATTGGTAGAAGGAGAAAAAACAATTTAAAAAAAAAACATTAGCTGTACAATGGAGCAAGAACAACATGTAACAGTACTTTTTTACATCTCATGATCGTAAAGCATGAATCTTCAATATAAAACTGAAACATGAAAAGAGTTGAAACAACAATGAACACGAAAACCAGATTTTATTAAGAAATGGAGTTAGAACAACCTGGTTGTAATCAGGCGAGTTGTCAAGTTCTTTTAAGTGAAGAACACTTGGAGTTTAAGAAAGGTGGACGTAATAATACACTATAAAAATGATTCGATTTGCCCAAAATTATTTTTTTCTTTTGTTGGATTAAATATTAAAATATGATCGATTCATCAGAGAAGAATATACTACCGTTTGTTTTAAATGACAACTACTCTTTTTTCGTCATTACTGTAAATTTGAAAGAAACAACTGAAAACAAATTAAAATCGATTGTTTAGTCAACATGGGGATTTTTTTGACACTTTAGGTTTCATTTTATTCCAATATGTCTACGAAAGTCACTTGCTTGACAATTTAAAGTATACTTTTGCAGTAAGAAGTAAAAAACATCGTTTTATTCAAAAAATTGTTTTCCGAATATTCCACCACAGATATTTTTAAATCTCATAATTCTCGTACAACACGAAGTTTTATGAGTAATTCTTATGGGTATTTTTCCCACTTTACTTAAGTTACTATTCTTATAAGTCGGGATCCAGATAATCTCAATTCTATTAATTACCCAACAATAATAGGCTCGATCACGGCCGAGATTCCCGCCTTTCCGAAGGGCGGAAAATCCACAGAATCCATGTCACTCTTGTGGCATGTAAAAGAACCCTGGCAGATGCCCGGGAAAATTAAATCCCTCCGACAACATTCGCCCTAACGAGATCTCAGGGTTCTTGAGATTGAACGGGAGCTTGATGTTGAGGCCACATTACCTGCGAACGGATGTCTTACACCTTGTTAGAAACAAATAAGCAGAATATTACGCTTGTGAACTTCATTTGGAATTAGACCTACGCTAAGACACACCACATGTCACAGCACTCAAAAACAAAAGAGATAGGACTGAATACCAGGAGCGATGTTTCCTATTCATGTTTCTTTATATTATACATGATACATCAATATGTTAAGTTAACGCTTGTGCATGGACAGCTGAAATTGTTTTGACGCCACTCCCCTCCCCCCCAACCCCCACCCCGGTTGGCGCGCAGTGCGAGTGAGAGAGCGGTATTTTCAGGGGCTGGTGGTGGGAGTCACCCCTCCTCGCGCATGCGCATTTTAAGGGAGATTCCTAACTGATTCTACTATAACTTCCGTCTATGGAAATTCTATCGAAGGACCAATGAAAACTAGTGGTGCTAAGAATGGAACAGATTTTCCCGTTTTAATTTTCTATTTCCTTTGATTTCGGCTAGCTATACGAACTTGCTACATATTCATGTCAGCTGCCATCAATCGCTGCCCAAAGTACAATTTTCATGAAATGTTCTTAATTTGTTGTTTTTATTATAGTAGAACGAAAATATTATTTTAAGAATATTAAAGAATAGTAAAACATCGTCCTAAATGGCAATTTCCTTTCAAAAATTTGGAACCGTTTTTAAGAAAATGTGGCTTAAGCATTACTGTAAATTCGAAATTTGAAGCTCTTTCTCACAGAAAATTTTTGATTTTTCGAAATCTTCATTGACATAATTTGAAGCACATTAACTGACAAATGCAATAGTGTTACAAATTGCTGGAAATGTGCATATTAACTGCGTGAGAGATCTTTCCAATAAATTACATTTCTGTGATTTTTGAAAAAACAAAAATATACCCCGAAATGAACTTTATATCACACTAAAGAGTGCAATTATCACTATCCTTTCGAAAAGTTTGAAGAAAAGTTTGGAGCCGTTTTTGAGAAAATGTTTTTTAGCATTTCTGAAAATTCAGGATGCTAAGCTCGTTTTCACAGAAAACGGTTGAGTTTTCGATAAACTTAATAGGATATTATTTAAAGCACATGTACTCATAAATATAATAATGTAAAGAAATCACCGGTAATATAAATACTAACGTCGTAAGAGACAAGTAAAAAAATTACATTTTGTAATTTTTGAAAAAACAAAAGTATAGAGCAATATGGCGCGACTGTCATCTCATAGAATTCATTCAACACTATCCTTACTAAAAGCTTAAAGAAAAAAATATGGAGCCGTTTTTGAGAAAATTTTGTTTTTATAATATTTTTAAATTGCACACATTGCTCGCAATATTGCGCAAAAACTATTAAAATTTTCCAAAAAATGTTCCGTGATTTAATAAAAGAACTAATTATGGACAACAAATTTCATTTGAAGGAAAATTCTCTATCGCCAGTTTTGTAGTCGTAGAAAGACGCCGAAAACATTCTTTTTTTTTAATTTTCAAAAATTCAGCGTTCACAGTGAAAGTCGGACCTATGCCACCTTTGTAGGTGTATATTACTCTATTCTTACAAGAAATTTAAAGAAAAATTTGGAACCGTTTGAGAGAAAATTTTAAAAATGCCCCTGGGATTTCATGTAAAGTACCCCCAAATTTAAAAAAAGTTATTCAAAATCTCAAAGCTTAGACTTGAGACAGTTGGACAGGGAATTTGGAAAAAATCCTACGCACAGTTTAGGCGCTAGTGTTCACAGACGGACGGACGGGCTTTTTGAAGAGAATCACTTTTTCGGTATCAGGGGACCTCAAAACACGTATTTCCGTTGAAATCTCAAAATCGATTTTCCGCAGCATTAAATAATTTTTCCTATACTACGTATATTACTTCATATATAGGGGAAAGTAAAAGAGGTGAATATACTCTATCTTGGGAGTGTTTATTGTACAAAAATGTGCTCATTCTCAGCTTTCATTTTTATCCTCTGTTTATATTTTTTTTTACTCCCAGATAATTTAGTTGGGGTACCAGGGTGACACGTTCTCCCTACGGTATCGCACCCCTCGCCATGCCATGCACCCGTTTGTCGCAGAATAAGATTTCGACGCCGTGCCTACAGTACGCTGTGTTTGCAGGCAGACCCAACAAGTGTCGACCCCGGGAAGCTCTCCCCCAACCGAGTGAGGCGGTCGGGGCAAGGGCGGTCCATGTCGGTGCAGAGTTCGCTGGATCCCTACGGCTCTAACACGACGCTCAGCTCTGGAGGCTCCAGCGAAATGGTGAGCTCGGAGGGTGGCGGCACAGCAGGCAAGCATTCCAACTGAGAGCCGCGCCTCGCGCGCGCTACTACCCCTTCTCCTCCTTCCGCCCCGTCCTCTACC
>BOPP01000111.1:3871404-3883755 GCA_017312745.1 Gryllus bimaculatus | reverse complement strand
ATATATATATATCATCCAATACAGTCAACAGGATTGGTGAAACCTGAAACTTGGCGAACACGTTTCTCTGAAATTATATCTATGCCAGAGATGAATTCTCTTCAGAGGCGAGGCGTCCGGTCATCGATAGGTGCTCGGACAAAATTATAAAAATAATATTTTCAATATTTTAGAGAAGCATTGAATATTGGTAAAATATACAGAAAAATAGCGGTAATAGTAAGACACAGTTGAGAAATAGCCATGTAACAACGAGAAGCTCGCAAAGGATTCACCAATATCATCGAATTGAGAGCTCGCCATTCTCCGTGGCTCATCTGGCGTCTTCGTCTGGTAGTCCTCTGCGCGGTCATGAGCACTCCAGTCATCGCTGCATTCGGAGAATCTCGACTGTTCCCGGCCTGCGTGGTGAAATGCACCATCAGGGCGTAGTATGAACTTGCGAGCGATATTGTGTATTGTTTTCGTGTTCATCCTGATTCTTAAGTGCTGTTACTGGCTTTGTTGGTGTTTTAGTTGTTGTTTTTTTAGTTGTACACAGTTAAGAAACTTACCGTAGCTATTGTACTTGCATTTACTGAGAAGCCTTTGATCGTGCCTGAAAAATTCTTCCTTTTGATCGTGAAACTTTTTTTTAAATGCGATTACTGCCATGCATATAAATGTTTTTGAATCACTGGAACATAAAAAAAATAACTGACTGTGTTTAGTAGAATTGCAACATTTCAATACACATCCCCAAGAAAATTGGTAAAATGTTTGAAGGAGAAAATTGTGCCTGCATATTTAAAAAAAATTCCATTTAGTTAAATTAATAAGCACGATACCAACTACAAAAGCATCCGCAGAAATGAGTTTTTCTGCTCTTAAAAATAATACTTAATAATAAAAGATAAACGCAAGGAAAATAGCGGATGTGCAGCTGTGTCACTTGTATTAATGGAAAAAGAACTCTTGGAATCCATAAGGAAAAAATTAATTTCAACATAAGTTGTTAAAACTTTTTCCGCTAAAACATGATTACTCGAGGTAGGGTATTTAGGATTATTTAGACATACTTTTCTTATAAATGTATGAATGTCAATACGAGGATAATATTATAGCTTCCAAACGTCACGCATTATTTTACAAAAGTCATTATATACGTTTATCTTTTTTCTGAATTTAAATAATTTAAAATCTACATGTGTATGCATATCAAACTCGTACGAGGATATAGCATTGTCTACCTTTCCTGGGTTCTTTTTTGCGTCGTCTGCACTTGAAAGTTTTACAAAATCTATTTTAGTTATTTAAGTCTGGCAGAGCCTTCGCGCAGCGCTTCGATACGTCGGAGAGGGTTCCTAGCACCGCTGATGAGCTACCGCAAGATAATGATACTGCGATCCCAGCTGCAACACGTGAGAATCGGGCACGCAACTTTGTGTAATTCTACCTGTTTTTACATAGTGATTGGCCAGTGACAGTTGACTCGTGGCCGACGACAGTTAGGTTGGGTACAGCGCTCGTCACGTCGCGCGAGACAACATTCCTTCTATGTATGCGACTGATCAGTCGAATTTAGGGCTTTTTTGGCGTGAAAGAGGGGACACTTCCTTGCAGAACTATCAGTAATCATAATGAATAATAACCGAATACCAAACGAATTTTAAAATAATTATTTCATTTCATTATTGAATTGTATCAGTTTTAGTTTTGCTGTCAAACCTAAGATTTGTAAAGCAATATCAATGTCAATATTGTCTCCAAGGAACCCAGGAGATTTATTGAAAAACAATGAAAAATATCAGAAAAATTAGTGGTTTTGCCGTTTAAAAAGCAAAACACACTGCGATATTGCGACCCCCCTCCCTCCGGCGTTGCAGAAATGTAGACCGGGACACTGGGCAAATCTACCGATGATTACGCCTCGCCATTGATACTTTTTGCATCAAATTTCGAATTTTTTGGCACGTTAAAAAAAACTGTTATGAAGTTTAAAAAATTAAAAACAATTCAAAAATTAAACATATGATTTCTTAATAATATCAACCCACCAACTTGTGGTATTAATGGGCAGATGTTAATTAATGCCTGATGGAACAAAAAAACATAATAAGAAACGACAATCTTATCAAAATATTTCTTTTCTTTGTGTCACAATTAAAAGAAGTTTAACTAAAACTGTCGAGTTATTTACGAAAAATCATATAAGGCTGTGATGGAGTAGGAGGCTAATCCGGAGATTTAATATGACATGTTAATGTGGACATTTTTTCAAATCATTACTCAGGTTCATTAATTTATTACTATTACAATGCCTGCTAATAACTATAAAATAAATCTTTCTGTACTTTTAGTTCCTAAAATCTCGTTAAAACTTATATTACCGCAAGTTGCAGAAAATACATATCAAACTAAAACAAAGCATTAGGAATTACATGCGCTAATAATATAATTAATTATAATGTAAACTCCTCACTACGTTCAGAAAAAGAGTTGTTTTCCAGAACAGTCTTCTAGTAATGTTTAACAAAATAATGCTCTCTGAAAACGAATACTCGTGGAACATTAATTATACGAAATAAATATAACGAAAGATGAAATATAGGTGGTGGTGATGCTGCAGATTGTATTCCTTGTCGTTGGAGCCGTAGAATCCTCTCCGGACCTTATTGGCTCGCATTGGAATCGCGTGTGCCATTTTCTTCGGCACTCTTTCTGCTTAAGGATGCCACTGGAAGTTTATATTCTCAACCACTGCGATTAGAAAGGCGACAGCAGTCTGTTGATAAATACAGCGTTTTACGAATTTACATTGCATGTTGCGACATAATAGTTAAGTTTTCAATTGCGTGTTTTGTTTCATATTATATACCATTTGCGTGTTGATCGGTGCATTTCCCCTTTTCACTCACCTGCTATTATCATTATAAGAGCTCCCTCTCCCCCCTTTCTCGAAATAGTGTGTAAGCCCATAATGATAAGCAGATATCGTTTACCCTCGTGATTCAAGTAATCACATATTCATTTTAATGTTCCCGCTTTTCAAATTGCCCACGAGATAAAATATATTCTACTTTTTTTGTTAATATTATGTTCATCGACGTTAAAATGGAAATCTGAGAAATTCGATGTTTTACGTGATCAATAATGAAAAACTTTTTACAAAATTCAGAATTTGGTCAAATGTACTTTGGCACTTTCCACTGAAGGGTTGAGGAGGGAGGTAATCTGTTAATTCAGTAAACAGATTTAGTTGATAATTTACAAAAAATTCTGT
Organism: Gryllus bimaculatus; assembly: GCA_017312745.1. Classification (NCBI taxonomy): domain Eukaryota; kingdom Metazoa; phylum Arthropoda; class Insecta; order Orthoptera; family Gryllidae; genus Gryllus; species Gryllus bimaculatus. The sequence goes on along the minus strand of BOPP01000111.1, from coordinate 3,880,493 downwards.
AAAATAAAATATCCAGTAATAAATATTTTTTTGCAGATAAGGTTACTAAAATTTGTATGCACAAGATATCTTTAACTTAGTTATCAGAGAGAGAATAAAAATATATTTGCAGTAAATAATACAATGTAATAAAAGTAACCCTATAATACAGCTTTTAAAACATTAGTTCCAAAACAATTTTATAGAACTCTGGGATGTGGTGCATCAACCTGATTAGCCCATGTTTTCACTTGTGGGTTGGTTGGAGAAACAGGAGAAGATTTTTACTAGTACATTTCACATCTGATCACTAATAAAATATAATTACTTTTTTATTCATGTGGCTCATGTTTTGATGTGTAATTGTGTATTTCTCCTTCTGACTACCATGTCAATGTTAATTAAACAATGAAGTATCAAATTTAATTTCCTTTCTTTCAGTGCAAGGACTTGATGGGAAACAAATGTTCTGCTATACGCATTCTATACTTTTATAAAATGTCAGAAAGTGAAATAAATGATGGGTTTTCATTGTCACTTTCATCTTCTGGCCTGATGAGATACATCTTCCTTTTTCTTTTAGTTTTTTGATCTATATGATATCCTCTACTTTCAGTATTTTTTTAATATGTGCTGATATAACTTTCTCTTTGTAATTTTCCGTAGAGATGAGAAATATATTTTAATGATAACATGAAATAGCAATGATTTACACTACATTTTACAAATATCTATTATATACAAAGTAGGCTTTTCTTCAAAACTTTTCTCAGAAGATTTGGTCTTATGTTATTCTTTCCCTGCAACTTTTCCAGACCAAAGTTTCTTATATCCCTTTCCTGTAGAACCATGAATTTAGGGGGTTTAAACAGATCATAACTGTCTACTATATAAGCAACTTTACCAGAAATGTAGGTAAATTGCGTAGCAAATAAATCCAGTTCTGTTGAATATGCAGCGTTGCACAATTAAGCTTTCTTGTTGGTCAGAATCTTGGATGCGTTCCAAGAATAGTAGAACCCTGTTATAAAAGAAGTCCTGGGGTATAGTAAAGCAAACAAATAAGAATTTTCTGCAGACGATAACCTCTTATGCAGCCTTTTGCTCGGTATTGAAATCAAACATTGCCAACTAGGTATACCATTCCTTGAACTATATGGGTCTGGAAAGTAGCATCTGCCGCACAAATCTATTTTTGTTAAATAAAGGAACACTTCGATGTCATTCATTATTATCGCCAAAACAGTTTGATGACCACCCACGACAGTTCCCGAGTCCAAATCCCAAAAAGAAAAAAAAAGGAAAACAGAAACGACACAAAATTATCTAACTTCTAGATTTTTCAACCCACCATAAAAACCCAACGGCACCACAGTGTAGAGAAATCGCTAGAAATCTCTGCACACTTCGCGCGCTGACTTTCCCCTGCGAGCCCTACGAGCTCCTGTGGGAGTGAGACTGGCGACAGGTTACAGCCGCTGTTGCAATGTTGTACATTATGTGATACTCCAGGTAATGTAGTGATATGTCGTTTTGGCAGGGACATGAACAGATAAAAGATCGCATCGCCATTCATGTATGTTGCTGTGTCGGTAGTTGCGCAACGCTTCACGTCGTTTGTTACCCTGAGGCCATATTATTAAACTAAACGCGCGCACGCCAACATCGTCTCATTCGACACAACAACTTGTGTGCGCCATTCCAAATACATGGGATGGCTTGAAGACTTTTACCGAATAGAAGGCTCATTTTGGTCTGCTATGCATGGTTACGATTTAGAAATACGGCTCTCTCTGGACTCCAGAGCGAATGGCAAACGCTGTAGTCCAATTTAAATGTAGTGTCTCCTCAAGGTCACCAGCTGGAAGAAGAGGGGGATACTGTCTTCCAATCGGGAGCTTCAATACAGAAAATTCAAGTCGTAACGAAGCTTCCGAATGAATGACATAGTCCCTCTCTCCTTCCAGTTTGTGACCTTGGGGAGACACTACACTTAAATTGGACAATACTGTCGCGCTGAGTTCGCGATAAGCAAAGAGTCTGATTACGCAAACGGACCCTTCCAGGTCGGGTGGGGGAGCAAGTGTTTCCGCCACTTTACTTCGGAGCCCGCGCGTAAGTGTGTTCCAATCTGAAAAAAGTATATTTAGAAAATCTTGAAGTTCCAATCTCTTTCAGTATTTCTGCGTGTAAATTTGGCTGGTTTGGCTAATAAAATAGTTACCAGTCACTCTTTTTAGATCGAATTACAATTTCTTCTCCCCCATAACTATATCCTATTATTTCTACTCTTCTTTTGTGCAGGAAGATTCTGAAGAAAATATATTCTAAAATTTATGAAGGTTAATGCTAGCGTCTCTTGTCAAATTCCTTAACTTCGCTCCCTGAAATCACGGATAAGCGAATTCGAGACATCGCAGGTTCTTGGATGGGTGCCCAACTAATCCGTTACGCCGTTAGATTAAGTGCCTCCCAATCTAACGGCGTCGAACCGCTGACCGAAGGGATAAAAGGAAATGACTGACTACCAGTGACGGCTCCTTTGGGTAGGCAAGGTAGGCACTGCCTACCCTGATGATAGATATACTTGGGTTTTTATTTCTTGGCGCGTGAGGGCCTGTCTTCACGATGAAATCTCTCATGGTATTTCACGTCTTTCTCGATTGTGTCGCTAGTTGTCGCATGATCGCGACCGTATCAAGCTATGCTGGCGATCGTGTGACATCTAGCGGTACGACTGAGAAAGACGCGAAATGCCGTGAGATATTCTATCGTGAAACAGGCCCTCACGCGCCAAGAAATAAAAAAACAAGACTACTTCTTTAATAAATTTCATAATAATAAAAATAATCACTCTTACAATTTTAATATGGTGTAAGTACGAGTATTATTCATCTGAAAATGTATAATAAACATTTCATTATCGAGGCACAAGCCATATTTGCATTTCCAAGCCATATAACAACGTTTTCTGACAGTCCGTGGTCTGTCTCGTCTCTTCCCGCGTTGTGCTGGCGAGAAAAATGCAAAACATTCAATTCTTAATGGCATAAGTCACACGAAAGACTAACACAGCGTTTACTACCTGGAGAATAAATGACACCAGATCCGCCTTCTCCTGCGCGAGAAGGAGCTTTCAGATGCAGTGTGAGCAAAGGGAGGAGGGAGGGAACGACTGACGGGCAGTCGCCTGTGATGAAAATCTTAGTTGAAAACCTTGAAATGGTTATGATAAAGAGTTCGACATTGCTTTGAGTTATGTAATAATGTATGTTATATTATATAATTTTCCATATTGTTATTAAATCATAAACATTCTAAATAATAATTACCATTTAAAAAACGTAATTGTCGATTTTTCAAGGGAACCTTTTTCCTTCACTTCCGTACCATCATTGGAACACGGTGCACCCGCCGCCGCGTCGGGCACTTCCTTTGCTCTGCAGCTCGAATCGGAGGGCGCATTTTCTGTGACGTCATAGAGCATTGAGTTGGTAGGCACTAGGCTAACAGGTAGTGAAATTACATATAGGCTTTATTGTTGGCTATGTCTTTTATTGTCATTTCTGGAGAATACTGGGAATAGAGATGGGTATTTTGACACGACACATTTATCAAAAGCTATAGAAAAACAAGAAATGTCAAAAGATTACGTATGTAATTAAGCGAATCTTAAATGCTTGGGAAAAAATTGAATCCGATTTCTGAATTATTGTCAGAGCAAGACAACACAAACTCGCAACACGTTTTTAGAATCTGAATATCTTGAAATCACGTGCTTCGTGGAAGTAATGCTTTGGAATGTAATGATATAAGTGACATTTGTTTTGAATAAATTGCATAAAATTACAAAGAAATTGGATTGAGGTGGGGCATGGCCCCTATCCTGGGATCCGCTCCTGCTCCTGTTCAGAAATACGTTTTGCCTACCCTGAGCATTTGTTCCTGAGCCGTCACTGCTGACTATTACTGACGTTGACTAACTAAAAATTAAAGGAGGATTACTCCAAACATTCCACGCCAGTTGGTGGTTGTAAGAAACAGAACGTTGTTACAAAAATCGTAACAGAACTTGAGGAAACAAGACAAAAATGTTTTTTGTGCATAATAACTTAAAATAGTAGAGATTTTGATAATGTTTCTTTTTTTTTATCTCTGATCAATTACAAAGTATTTTCTTTGTCAGTTATACGCATACGCGTCCGTTGCTGCAGGAATCTCATTTCATCTGTTACTTTTAACCTAGTGTTGTTAGTTCTCTTTTAAATAATAATTTATTGTTCATTTTTTCTGTCTTTTATTACAGTTTGTATTCCTGTTTCCAAAGTAAATTGACCTTTACATTTATATTAACAGCATCTTCAGTGAATCCATCTGATGTTTCTTTAGCATAATTCTCTACAACTTCAAATATCCTCTGATGATTGATCTCATAATTTTAAGTTAGTTGACAATGAAAAATAGTGTCATACTACTCACTTTCTGTAGGGAAGGTGGATATCATTAAACATTTGTTCACACAGTGCCTTGAGAAGTTTATTGTCATCTTTGTAGATTGAATGAATTAATACTATGTAACAATTCAAAGTAAAAAATATATTTCATATGAAAGATAGTAAATAGTACACTGTTTTTATTGTCTTAACAGGGTGCAGGTAGAAAAAGGTGCATTTTTCTTAATTCTCATTTTCATGACCTAGGCCTACATGCGTTGGAAAGTGCTCAGACTTGAAATAGTACAATAAATGTTTAATTTTTGTGTGACAAAACAGAAACTGATTCTAAGGTAGTTAAGAATAAACAATGAATGTCAGGATGGACCAAATCAACCTGCAACTGAATTTAATTCATAGTATTGGTTATCAGGTTTATGTGTCACTTGTTTGAATTGCAACAACGTTAACTGACAAGTTATGAATTTAAATATTTATTTTGTTAGTAAATAAGTAAGTAACATTATATACAACATTCCATTGAATACTTCTGTTGAATGATTTTCTTTATATTATGCAATTCAATTGTTGATGTATCCTTTAATTTTTTTATACAATTGAATTAAAAACACATTTTCATTGTTTTTAACTTGATTGACTAAAAAATGAAAGAATACCTCAACAATTGAACATTCCATTAAAATTGTTAACTATTTATATTCACTAAATTTGGAAATAACATCTGAGAAGCATAACCAATCCCTTTCATTATGAAACATATTTCCTGTATCCATTCTTTATTAACCTTACATGATAATGCACTTTTTTTTAAAAACAAGAATTATTGTTATCCAAATATAGTTTTCTGAATTTTGGAATTGCTTGTGTGCCGTCACCCTCTAATGGTAAAGCAGTCAAAGGCCCTCTGCTAGCATAGACCAAAATTATAAAAGTTTTAGTGATACACAACAGATAAATCTATCAGTATTGATGGATGTTGTTAAGGAGAGAGATGGCCAGAATAAATAAGCTAAGTATCCTAATGTAAATTTGCTTCCAAAAACTATTAGGAACTATATCTATATTCAAAACAAATACAGGGTGTACCTAATAACTATTGTGGATTAGGATTTTATATTTGAGGAAAAATACAAATTCATTAAAATTGACTTCAATGTTCATTGTGAGTTCACAAACATTTAATTTTAAACGTTAAATGTTAATGATATTAGTAAATCCTATTATGTGACCACTTCTACAGAAATTTACTTATTTTTTCTTTTCCATCTTTCTCCATCAAAAAAAATAATAAGCAATCAAATTGTATTGGTACTTTTCATTATTAGAAAACTAGGAATACACACTTATCTTTTCTGCAAAGGAATTGTTCTGCATCCAATATCTCTATTCCATTAAAAAAATATTGTACTTCAGTATACAAGTGAAACTCACAAAGGTCATTTTAATGTTGTTGAGCTATTTACATCACTAAGTCACATTTTTCCTATTATTTCAATTAATAAAGTTGTTGAAGTCCTGAAACTTGGATGTACTACCCACCTAATCATCAATTGTTTCTTTTTTCAACTAAGCCACAAATCAGAGAAGATGCAGAGGTGAAATCCATCTTTGAATATGATTTTTTCTTAAAAATATTATTATATTAATGTGTGTTTAAAAAATAATATAGGTTTTATCTTTCATTAAGCAAAAGATATTGAGTAGAAAAATTAAACAGAATGTTACACAGATTTATCTGAAAACACAGTTCCTGGTCTCGATGAGTTTCACTTGTAAACCAACAACTTACAACTCGCTCAATGCAGGTAATAGCACTCCTTTATCTCCATTCAGAGAATTACTTCAAAATTACTTCTTTTTAAACTTGCTTTAACAAATTAAAAATGTCTAAAATCATGTAAGTATAGTATATTTTACTTGCCAGTAAAATGTAATTTATTAGGATTTTTTTTTTTAAATTTGAAATCCTCCTGTTCTGTCTGAACATAAAACTTATGAATGAATCATTTTATTTCTACTTTATAATCAACATCCATATATGTTTGTAATTTTCTACTGCTATTTAATGCCTTCAGGGTTTCATGATTTTTAGTACATGTCTGATTCCAAGTGAAGTGTATTCATAAGGGTAAACAAATCAATTACATTAATTGAAATGAATAAAGAACAGCATTATTAACATTCATTACAAAAAAGAATTGTTTTGAAATTTGCAATAAAAATTAATAGTTTTGAATAACAATCAAAGAAACAATATAATACTATATCATGTGCTAATGGAAATGATATATTCTATTATCTGATAATTATATGTTTTTAAAGAAATTATTTGTAATTGTTTTAAAATACATTATTACTGAATTCTACTTTCAAAAATGAATGTTGATTATGAAGTATTTTTGTAAAATGCCAATGAGCGAATGAATTAAAGAATGTGAAATGTCAATAAGGCATGTCGAGGAGTATAAAATAGTGATTTTATAAAAGATTAAATGTTAATGTGATATTTTCATATGTGTTCATTCATTATTCAGCAAGTGAGTGTTGGCTGGTATTAGCATTGCTTCCCTTTTATGTGTACGGGAAATGTAAAACAACAGAATTTTCACCAAGTAAGAATGTTCATTAGTGTGATGAAGCGTAGAAAGTTAGTTTTGAACATTATTGATTAGAAGATAAAAATATGAACCATCTCTTATTCTGATATTACATTTAAACATTCCTCTAATGGAGGTGCCTTTTTTATAGATGTGTTATTGTGAAGCTGGAATAAATTCAATGTACTTGATGCTTTGTGTGTGTATATGTATGTATACAAGTAGGTATATTTATACAGACACAAACACACACATGGATATTCATCTATAGTTTTATATATGTATATATTAGTAGTTGTAGTATACCATATATGTGAATACACATACTACCTACCTAATCAAACAAAACTGTATTGGTTAGTACTAGAGGTCCGTAATGCTGCATTGATATCATTGCCACTATGTAATGTTCTGTACATCATGTAATGTTAATATAATGTATTTCCATTGTTAAATTAAATTCTGAAAATTTTAAAATTGTCAAATAAAATAAGAATGTTATATTGGTACCACCCAAACATGAAAGTGGGTCGCAATATGAGCTGAGTTACTGGTTTGAATTGTGTGTGACAGGTCTGATGGTGATGTAGAAAGAAATTTCAAAGCATCACAACTATTATAATTCCTAAATAATCAGTGCTGACTAGGTAGTATTGCCCAACACTCTGATTAAATGCAGAAGTAAAAAAATTGACATTAATAAAAGGCAATTGGTCAGGAAATAACACTATATATAGAACATTATTTTGTATTGAATATCATAATTAACCATAAAGAAACAAACAATTAATTTATGCACTACCTAGTAAAACAATTTGGCATTCAACAATGTGATTAAATGAGTGAATTCTTCACTACTCTGTATGTAGTACAGAAGAAAAATACCAGATGTTACTGAGCAATTACATTTATTTAACCTGTGATTAATATTGTCCATTCACATTTTCTGAGATACATTTTGCTCATTAAATGTAATACCATCATTACTTACAAACACCACTTACTACTAACAAAATCAAAACCTGAGGATGCGATAATTTCTAATAATTTCCTATTGGGCAATCTCATCTTCAAATTTTCTGGAAATTGATTTTTTAGCAAATACTGATTTGTATTTACTGAGCAAAATATACATGCACAAAAACTATGTATGTGCTTATGTGTTAAAAGGAGCAACTGATCATTTACCGGTATGATAACATTCAATTTTAATTATTTGAAAAATAATTTTCCTCTCTCCACCAACAAATTATTTTCAATTCTCTACATAAAAATATGTTCAATGATTACATTAATTCTAAATTAAAAGTGGTAATTGTTAATGGTAATAATCCTTTTATGGTTTTTTAATGCGTATATAACTCACTCTAATTCGTAATTCTTGAATCCCAAAGGTTATAAATAAATGAGCTTCCATTGATCTTTGAATTTTGCCTGTTCTGATATCAACTTATTCTCATAGGTTAGTGATATGCTGCAATTGTTGCGACTTTAAATTGAAATCTTTTGAAATGCAGCAGGACCAAACCTCACAATCATAGAAATAAAATAGTGTAAGGTGGTTAGTTTCAAGAAATCTTTACAGGATCAGTAGAATACCAACACTTTCAGTATCACATTCAGAATGAAGCAAACAACCATTTAGTCAATGAATCAAAAATAATTTCTTGTATGCCAGTATTGTTGCCATCTGAAAGAGTCCTAACACATGATCCTCATATTTTAGAGAGCATCAACTAACAAGAGTGAGGCAATTTTTAAAGCACTGAGGAAAAAAAAAACTAATATTTTTTTCTAAAAATGATACCAATTGTTGGTTAGAGGCCGTTCAAAAAAAGTATTTGTAAAATTATGCTTTGCTTAACTCCTCCCTTCTTTATAACAGCACATAACATGAACAAACATCTTCCTGAAATGAATGTGTTCGCATCCTCAACATTAAAAACTGTTAGAACTTTTACATGTATTTTAATACATGTTTTTAGGAAAACAAGGTTGTTTATTATTATTTTGAACATTATTTTAAAGTATCATATTCATTATATATATATATATATAT
>BOPP01000111.1:3860152-3871379 GCA_017312745.1 Gryllus bimaculatus | reverse complement strand
CAAAACTTTCTCAAGAAGATTTTGGTCTTAATGTTATTCTTTTCCCTTGCAAACCTTTCCAGACAAAAGTTCTTATATCCCTTTCCTGTAGAACCATAATTAGGGTCTTAAACAGATCATAACTGTCTACTAATAAGCAATACAGAAATGTAGTAAATTGCGTAGCAATAAATCCAGTCGTTGAATATGCAGCCGTTGCACAATTAAGCTTCTTGTTGTCAGAATCTGATGACGTCCAAGAATAGATAGAACCCTTTATAAAAAGTCCTGGGTATAGTAAAAGCAAACAAATAAGAATTTCTGCAGACGATAACTCTTATGCAGCCTTTTGCTCGGTATTGAAAATCAAACATTGCAACTAGTATTACCATTCTTGAACTATATGGGTCGGAAGTAGCATCTGGCCGCACAAATCTATTTTGTTAAATAAAGGAACACTTCGATGTCATTCATTTATTATCGCCAACAGTTGATGACCACCACGACAGTTCCCGAGTCCAAATCCCAAAAAGAAAAAAAAAAGGAAAACAGAAACGACACAAAATTATCTAACTTCTAGATTTTTCAACCCCACCATAAAAACCCAACGCACACAGGTAGAGAAATCGCTAGGAAATCTCTGCACACTTCGCGCGCTGACTTTTCCCCTGCGAGCCCTACGACTCCTTGGGAGTGAGAATGGCGACAGGTTACAGCCGCTGTTGCAATGTTTGTACATTATGTGTACTCAGTTAATGTTTAGTGATATGTCATTTTCGCAGACATAACAGATAAAAAGATCGCATACGCCGATTCATGTATGTTGCTGTTTCGGTAGTTTGCGCAACGCTTCACGTCGTTTGTTACCCTGAGGCCATATTATTAAACTAAACGCGCGCACGCCAACATCTTCTCATTCGAACAACAACTGTGTGCGCCATGCCAAAACATGGGATGGCTTGAGCTGTTTACCGAATAGGAGGTCATTTTGCGTTCTGCTATGCATGGTTACGAATTTAGAAATACGCTCTCTTCTGGACTCCAGAGCGAATGGCAAACGCTGTAGTCCAATTTAAATGTAAGTGTCTTCCCTCAAGGTTCACAGCTTGGAAGAAGAGGGGATACTATCTTCCAAGTCGGAGCTTCATACAGAAAATTCGAAGTCTAACCGAAGTTCCGAATGAATGACATAGTCCTCTCTCCTTCCAGTTGTGAACCTGGGGAGACACTACACTTAAATGGGTCAATACTGTCGCGGCTGAGTTCGCGATAAGCAAAAGAGTCTGATTACGCAACGGACCCTCCAGGTCGGGTGGGGGAGCAAGTGTTTCCGCCAACTTACTTCGGAAGCCCGCGCGTAAGGTGTGTCTCCCAATCTGAAAAAAGTATATTTAAAAATCTTGAAGTTCCAATCTTCTTTCAGTATCTGCGTGTAAAATTTGGCTGGTTTGGCTAATAAATATTTAAACCGTCACTCTTTTGTAGATCGAATTACAAGTTCTTCTCCCCATAACCTATATCCTATTATTCTCTACTCTTCTTTTGTGCAGGAAGGTTCTGAAGAAAATATATTCTAAAATTTATGAAGGTTAATGAATGCTAGCGGCTCTGTCAAATTCCTTAACTTCGCTCCTGAAAATCACGGATAAGCGAATTCGAGACATCGCAGGTTCTTGGATGGTGCCCAACTAATCCGTACGCCCGTTAGATTAAGTGCCTCCCAATTCTAACGGCGATCGTCGAACCGCTGACCGAGGGATAAAAGGAAATGACTGACTACAGTGACGGCTCCTTGGCGTAGGCAGGTAGCACTGCCTTACCCTGATGAAGATTATACTTGGGTTTTTATTTCTTGGCGCGTGAGGGCCTGTCTTCACGATGAAATCTCATGTTTATTTCAGTCTTTCTCGTTTGTGTCGCTATTGTCGCATGAATCGCGACCGTATCAAGCTATGCTTTTGGCGATCGTGTGACACAGCGTACGACTGAGAAAAACGCGGAAATGCCGATGAGATATTCTATCGTGAAACAGGCCCTCACGCGGCCAAGAAATTAAAAAAACAAAGACTACTCTTTAATAAATTCATTATAATAAAAATTAATCACTCTTACAAATTTATATGGTGTAACTTACGAGTATTATCATCTAAAATGTATAATAAACATGTTCATTATCGAGGACAAGATATTTGCATTTCCAAAGCCATTATAACAACGTTTCTGACAGTCCGTGGTCTTCTCGTCTCTTCCCGCGTTTGTGCTGGCAAAAAATGCAAACATTCAATCTTAATGCATAAGTCACACGAAAGACTAACACAGCGTTTACTACCTGGAGAATAAAATGACACCAATCCGCCTTGCTCCTGCGCGAGAAGGAGCTTTCAGATGCAGTTGAGCAAAAGGAGAGGAAGGAACGACTACGGCCAGTCGCCTGTGATGAAAATCTTAGTTTGAAAAACTTTGAAATGGTATGATAAAGAGTTCGACATTGCTTTGATTAGTAAAATGTATGTTAATTATATAATTTCCATATTTTATTAAATCATAAAACATTCATAAATAATAATACCATTTAAAAAAACGTAAATTGTCGATTTTTCAAGGGAACCCTTTTTCCTTCACTTCCCGTACCATATTGGAACACGGTGCACCCGCCGCCGCGTCGGCGCACTTCCTTTGCTCTGGCATGCTCGAATCGGAGGGAGCATTTTCTGTGACTCATAGAGCATTGATTATTGGTAGCACTAGGCTAACAGGTAGTGAAATTACATATATGCTTTATTGTTGGCTATGTCTTTTTAAATTGTTTTTTTTTTTCATTTCTGGGAATACTGGAAAGAGATGGGTATTTGACACGGACACATTTATCAAAAGCGTTATAGAAAAACAAGGAAATGTCAAAAGATTACGTATGTAATTAAGCGAATCTTTAAATGCTGGAAAAATTAATTCCGATTTCTGGAATATTGTCAGAGCCAGACAACAAAACTCGCAAACACGTTTTTAGATCTGAATATCTTGGAAATCCACGTGCTTCGTGCGAAGTAATGCTTTGGAATGTAATGATATAAGTGACATTTGTTTGAATAATTGCATAAAATTTACAAAGAAATTGGATTGAGGTGTAGGGCATGGCCCCTATCCTGGGATTCCGCTCCTGCTCCTGTTCAGAAGATACGTTTTCGCTACCCTGAGCATTTGTTCCTGAGCCGTCACTAGCTGACTATTACTGACGTTGACTAACTAAAATTAAAGGAGATTACTCCAAAACATTCCACGCAGTTGGTGGTTGTAAGAAACAGAACGTTTACAAAAAATCGTAACAGAACTTGAGAACAAGACAAAAATGTTTTTTGTGCATAATAACTTAAAATAGTAGAGATTTTGATAATGTTTTCTTTTTTTTTTATCTCTGATCAATTACAAAAGTATTTCTTTGTCAGTTAACGCATACGCGTCCGATGCTGCAGGAATCTCATTTCATCTGTTACTTTAACCTAGTGCTTGTTATTTCTCTTTAAAATACCATAGAAACATATTAAAACCTGATATTTATTGTTCATTTTTTCTGTCTTTTATTACAGTTTGTATTCCTGTTTCCAAAGTAAATTACCTTTACATTTATATTAACAGATCTTCCCAGTTGAATCCCATCTCTGATGTTTCTTTAGCATAATTCTCTACAACTTCCAAATCATTCCCTCTGATGATTGATCTCATAATTTTAAGTTAGCTTGACAATGAAAAATATGTCATTACTACTCACTTTCTGTAGGAAGTGGATATCATTAAAACATTTGTTCACACAGTGCCTTGAGAATGTTTATTGTTCATCTTTGCTAGCATGAATGATTAATACTATGTAACAATTCAAAGTAAAAAATATATTTCATATGAAAGATAGTAAATAGTACACTGTTTATTTCTTAACAGGGTGCATGTTAGAAAAAAGCGTGCATTTTTTCTTAATCTCATTTTCATGACCTAGGCCTACATGCGTGTGGAAGTGCTCAAGACTTTGAAATAGTTACAATAAATGTTTAATTTTTGGTGTGACAAAACAGAAAACTGATTTCTAAGGTAGATTAAGAATAACATATGAATTCACGATGGACCAAATCAACCTGACCAACTTGAATTTAATTTCATTAGTATTGGTTATAGGTTTATGTGTTCACTTGTTGAATTGCAACAACGTTAACTGACAAGTTATTAATCGTTAAAATATTTAGTTGTTAGTTAAATAAGTAAGTAAACATTGTATACAAACATTCCATTGATACTTCTGTTGAATGATTTCTTACTATTAGCAAAATTCAATGTTGATGCTATTCCTTTAATTTTTTATACCATTGAATTAAAAAACACATTTTCATTGTTTTTAACTTGGATTGACTAAAAAATACAAGAATACCTCAACAATTGAACTTCCATTAAAATTGTTAACTATTTCTATATTCACTAAATCTTATTGGCAATAACATCTGGAGAAGCATAACCAATTCCCTTTCATTATGAAACATATTTCCTGATCCATTCTTTAGTAACCTACATGATAATGCACTTTTTTTGAAAAACAAGAATTATTGTTATCCAAAATATAGTTTTCTGAATTTGGAATTGCTAAAATGCTAGTGCCGTCACCCTCTAATGGTAAAAGCAGTCAAAGCCCTCTGCTAGCATAGACCCAAAATTATAAAAGTTTTAGTGATACACAACAAGATAAACTATCAGTATGATGGATGTTGTAAGGAGAGAGATGGCCAGATAAATAAGCTAAGTATCCTAATGTAAAATTTGCTCCAAAAATATTAGGAATCTATAATCTATATTCAAAACAAATACCAGGTGTAACCTAATAACTATTGTATTAGGATTTTATATTTGACGAAAAATACAAATTCATTACAATTGACTTTCAATGTTCATTGTGAGTTCACAAAACATTTAATTTTAAACGTTAAATGTTAATGATATTAGTAAATCCTATTATGTGACCACTTCTACAGGAAATTTACTTATTTTTCTTTTCCATCTTTTCTCCATCAAAAAAAATAATAAAGCAATCAAATGTGTCATGGTACTTCATTATTAGAAAACTAGGAATACACACTTATCTGTTTCTGCAAAGAAATTGTTCTGCATCCAAGTATCTCTTATTCTCCATTAAAAAAAATATTGTACTTCCAGTATACCAGCTGAAACTCACATAAGGTCATTTTAATGTGTTGAGCTATTTACATCACTAAGTTCACATTTTTCCTATTATTTCAATTAATAAAGTTGTTGAAAGTCCTGCAAAACTTGGATGTACTACCCACTAATCATCAATTGTTTCTTTTTTCAAAACTTAAGCCACAATCAGAAAATGCAGAGTGAAATCCATCTTTGAATATGAATTTTTTTCTTAAAAATATTATATAGTATTAATGTGTGTTTAAAAAATAAATATAGGTTTTATCTTTCATAAGCAAAAGATATTGAGTAGAAAAAATTAAACAGAATGTTACACAGATTTATCTGAAAACACAGTTCCTGGTCTCGATGAGTTTCACTTGTAAACCAACCACATTTACAACTCCTCAATGCAGAGGTAATAGCACTCCTTTATCTCCATTCAGAGAATACTTCAAATTTACTTCTTTAAACTTGCTTTAACAAATTAAAAATGTCTAAAATCATGTAAGTATAGTATATTTTACTTGCCAGTAAAATGTAATTTATTAGGATTTTTTTTTTTAAATTTGAAATCCTCCTGTTCTGTCTGAACATAAAACTTATGAATGCAATCATTTTACTTTCTACTTTTATATATCAACATCCATATATGTTTTGTAATTTTTCTACTGCTATTTAAATGCCTTCAGGGTTTCATGGATTTTTAGTACATGTCTGATTCAAGTGAAGTGTATTCATAAGGGTAAACAAATCAATTACATTAATTGAAATGAATGAAGAACAGCATTATTAACATTCATTACAAAAGAAATTGTTTTGAAATTTCCCCAATAAAAATAATAGTTTTGAATAACAATCAAAGAAACAATATAATACTATTCATGTGCTAATGGAAAATGATATATTCTGATTATCTGATAATGTATATGTTTTTAAAGAAATGTATTTGTAATTGTTTTAAAATACATTATACTGAATTCTACTTTTCAAAAATGAATTGTTTGATTATGAAGTATTTGTAAAAATGCCAATGAGCGAAAAATGAATAAGAAGGTGAAAGTCAATTAAGGCTGTCGAGGAGTTATAAAATAGTGATTTTATAAAAAGATTAATGTTTAATGTGATATTTTCATATGTGTTTCATTCATTATTCAGCAAGTGAGTGTTGGCTGGTATTAGCATTGCTTTCTTTTATGTGTACGAAAATGTAAAACAACAGAATTTTCACAAGTAAGAATGTTCATTAGTGTGATGGAAGCGTAGGAAAGTTAGTTTTGAACATTATTGATTAGAGATAAAATTATGAAACCATCTCTTATTTCTGATATTACATTTAAACATTCCTCTATATGGAGGTGCCTTTTTTATTAATGTGTTATTTGTGAAGCTGGAATAAATTCAATGACTTGATGCTTTTGTGTTGTATAGTGTATGTATACAAAAGTAGTATATTTATACCAGACACAAACACACACATGGATATTCATCGATATTTTATATTATGTATATATTAGTAGTTGTAGTATACCATATATGGAATACACATACTACCTACCTAATCAAACAAAACTGTATTGGTTTATTACTAGAAGGTCCGTAATGCTTGCATGATATTCATTGCCACTATGTAATGTTCTGACATCATGAATGTTGTAATATAATGTATTTCCTTGTAAATTAAATTCTGAAAATTTTAAAATTGTCAAATAAAATAAGAATGTTATATTTGTGGTACCACCCAAACATGAAAAGGTGGTCGCAATATGAGCTGAGTTACTGGTTTTGAATTGTGGTGCAGTCTGATGGTGATGTAGAAAGAAATTTCAAAGCATCACAACTATTATAATTCCTAAATAATCAGCTGCTGACTTAGGTAGTATTGCCCAACACTCTGATTAAATCAGAAGTAAAAAAATTGACATTAATAAAAAGCAATTTGGTCAGAAATAACACTATATTAATAGAACATTATTTTGTATTGATATCCATAATTAACCATAAAGAAACAAAACAATTAATTTATGCACTAACCTATTGTAAAACCAATTTGGCATTCAACAATGGTGATTAAATGATGTGAATTCTTCACTACTCTGTATGTAGTACAGAAGAAAAAAATTACCATTTATGTTTTACTGAAGCAATTACATTTATTTAACCTGTGATTATATTGTCCATTCACATTTTCTGAGATACATTTTGCTCATTAAATGTAAATACCATCATTACTTTACAAACACCACTTACTACTAACAAAATCAAAACCTGAGGATGCGATAATTTCTAATAATTTCCTATTGGAGCAATCTCATCTTTCCAAATTTTCTGGAAATGTGAATTTTTTTAGCAAATACTGATTTGGTATTTACTGAGCAAAATATACATGCACAAAAACTATGTTGGCTTATGTGTTAAAAAGGAGCAACTGATCATTTTACCGGTATGATAACATTCAATTTTAATTATTGAAAAATAATTTTCCTCTCTCCACCAACAGAATTATTTTCAAATCTCTAATGAAATAATATGTTAAATGATTACATTAAATTCTAAATTAAAAGTGGTTAATTGTTAATGGTAATAATCCTTTTATGGTTTTTTATGCGGTATATAACTCACTCTAATTCTAATTTCTGAATCCCAAAGGTTATAATAAATGAGCTTCCATTGATCTTTGAATTTTGCTGTTCTGATATCAACTTATTCTCATAGGTTAGTGATATGCTGCCAATTGTTGCGACTTTAAATTGAAATCTTTTGAAATGCAGCAGGACCAAACCTCACAATCATAGAATAAAATAGTTAAGGTGGTTAGTTTCAAGAAATTCTTTACAGGATCAGGAGAATACCAACACTTTCAGTATCACATTCAGAATGAAGCAAACAACCATTTAGTCAATTGAATCAAAAATAATTCTCTTGTATGCCCAGTATTTTGCCATCTGAAAGAGTCCTAACACATGCATGCCTCATATTTTTAGAGAGCATCAAGCTAACAAGAGTGAGGCAATTTTAAAGCACTGAGGGAAAAAAAACTAATTATTTTTTTTCTAAAAATGATACCAATTGTTGGTTAGAGGCCGTTCAAAAAAGTATTGTAAAATTTATGCTTGCTTAACTCCTCCCTTCTTTATAACAGCACAGTAACATGAACAAGACATATCTTCCTGAAATGACATGGTTCCGCATCCTCAACATTAAAAACTGTTAGAACTTTTACATGTATTTTGTACATGTTTTTAGGAAAAACAAGGTTGTTATTATTATTTTGAACATATTTTTAAAGTTATCATATCATTATATATATATATATAATATAATATATATATATATATATATATATATTATATATAGTATATATATATATATATATATATTTGTCACACAGTCCAATATGTGTTTTAATTAAATTTTTAGTTTGTTACATAAGACAATTTTGAATTTAAATCAACAAAAACTGTATCTACAAAAATACTGTGAAAACCTTATTTTCCATCTACCTTCACTCTCAATTATTTTTCGATCAATTGTTGCCCCCCTCTCCCCTCCCCTCAGAAGTGATTGTATTTTTCAAATGGCCTCTACCTTCCAATAAAACTGTTATTGAAGAAAAAATAATTTCAATGCAATAAAAATAAATCCTACTGCATCTAAATTTCTTCAAAAGTGAAGATGTAGTTGAATATTAATAACAAAAATCCAGTACAATCAGGAACTATTTCTTCCTCTTAATATAATCAGCAAATAATTCAAATAGTTGAAAAAAATTAGGATATATTGAATAAAAATTACTCATAAAGCGGTATTTGATAAGTTATGTAATGACAATCATGCTCAAATTGTCAAATTTATATTATTTCTGGCCTACAACAGTGGGCCTATATTGTGCCACTCAGAAACTGTTTATCCATTATTAACAATGTGTGAAATATATATTGGAATTTTCCCCCCCTTCATAGCAGAGGTGTTCTTTTCGAATTTAAAATAAAATATTTGTCGATAACATGTTTCACGTTGATAACACACAAATAACCACTAATGTATAAACATAAAATGTGTTTCAATAAATCTTAGATTTGTATTCTTAAGGATATACAAAATTATGTTAAAGAATGCTTTGGGCTTGTGTTCATGTTCGGAAATAATGTTACAGAATCATTAAACTACAAATATATCTTTTTTAAAAATGACTATAATTCATTTTGTGCATGTTTAATTTTGAAGGTACATTTACATCAATTTTAGAGGGAATTTATATCATATAATTTTCTATGTCACCCCAAATTTGTTTTCAGAAGGAAGTTGTTCTCTCAGCGCAGCAACTAATGAATCACTCCTACTATAGAATGACATGGCTTACACATGCCAACAACCAAAATACTTTTTGTGTGATTTCACCTAATTCTTATCGTTGTTAGTGTACTGATTCCAAAAATAACATTAAAAATGCTGTATTACCCACTGTTTGTTCACAGCTTAACATTTTCTCCATATAGCTGGGCAAATACAGCTCCGAGTCTCTAGAAATGTATTAAATGCAGGAAGTTACAATGAGAAAGGACGACAAAGATGGTAGTATAGGCTCTGGTAAAATATATCTTCATTGTGATCCCTTCCACTACTGTGCAACGATAGGCATTGTGGTTTCACAGTCAAAGTTGCATTTGATAAGTACTACCATGTTTGTTTTATATGAGGCACACCAGTTTGCAGTGTTACTATCAAGTTAAAAAACTAGCTTAGCAGTTAGTTTTCAGTCACAGCTAGTCATGGCTGTAAGAACAGTCCTGACAGTTTTTGTTATATTTGTTGTGAATCGGAACATTACTGACTTTGTTACAAATGTGTATTTTTTTGTATTTTGGAATTAATCTCGGTGATCAGAACAAATCTTGGGTGCCACATAAGATATGTTATATTTGCGTAGAAGGTTTTCGAAAATGGTCAAAAAAGGAGAAAGCATCCTTTAGATTTGCCATTCAATGGTATGGAGTGAGCCATGGAATCATTCAGATGATTGCTACTTTTCAATAAACACCAACTCAAAAAAATCATTCTACAAACTACAAAAACAAAAAAGTAATTCAGTTCCCTAACCTACCATGTACAATCCAGCCTAGAGGCTACAGTCCAGACCTTTGTTAAAAGTCTCCACAATTGAAGCAAATTTAAAAGAGAGTATCTTCATAGGGCCTGATATTAGAAAAGTCATGTTTCATCCCCAATACAAAGAAAATGTACGTCAATGGACACATAAATCCTTTGTAGAATATAATGTTAAAAATATAAAGCAATCTTCAATGTTTAAATAAAGTTCTGTTGGTATTTTAAAAGTCTTTTACCTTTCATTTTTATTGTATATTTAGCATATTTTCCCCTATCTTATTAGATCAAATTGAGACTGAAATGTGGGTGATGGAAACAGAGTTCAGATTTAAAGTAGATTCAGCGCCCAAAAAACTATAAAAATCACCTATCAAGTTTTAAACAACTTTTCTATCTTTTTTTCTGGCTTGTGTTATCTTCCATTGGAAGTAACTCTTTCAACAATTTAGTTTTCTTCCTTTCACAAAGTTTAGAGTTGAATTAAGCTTATTATGAACTTTTTACTGAGTAAATTTTATTGTGTTGTTACATCTCTTCAATTCTCTCCCTCACATAACAAAATTTTATATTTTTTAAACTAACTAACAAATCAATAGTATCATCCCAATTGCTCCATCATTCCTAATTGTTGCACTCAAAATGCCTCAACGTAACGATTCCTTATTTTTAGTTTCTTGTTATTCCTTTCGCAATGTAGAGAAAGTATTGTAATGCTGCGGGGAAAACGCAGCGAATTTTCGAAGGAAAAGTTCTTATGGCCGTGCCCTAGTAACGAAAATGTGGATAATTATTGTTCCCATATATAAAATTACTTCTTCTGGATTGAACAGAACATGGAACATCTATGTTTTATTGGACCTTGAAAACGAAAAATCGACTGACGACAAAATGATCGTCCCTGACTCCTAGGCTGTCCGGGTGACGCCGCGTCGTTGGCAGAGAGGCCGACGTTTCGCCTGTCATA
>BOPP01000111.1:3840813-3860127 GCA_017312745.1 Gryllus bimaculatus | reverse complement strand
CAAAACTTTCTCAAGAAGATTTTGGTCTTAATGTTATTCTTTTCCCTTGCAAACCTTTCCAGACAAAAGTTCTTATATCCCTTTCCTGTAGAACCATAATTAGGGTCTTAAACAGATCATAACTGTCTACTAATAAGCAATACAGAAATGTAGTAAATTGCGTAGCAATAAATCCAGTCGTTGAATATGCAGCCGTTGCACAATTAAGCTTCTTGTTGTCAGAATCTGATGACGTCCAAGAATAGATAGAACCCTTTATAAAAAGTCCTGGGTATAGTAAAAGCAAACAAATAAGAATTTCTGCAGACGATAACTCTTATGCAGCCTTTTGCTCGGTATTGAAAATCAAACATTGCAACTAGTATTACCATTCTTGAACTATATGGGTCGGAAGTAGCATCTGGCCGCACAAATCTATTTTGTTAAATAAAGGAACACTTCGATGTCATTCATTTATTATCGCCAACAGTTGATGACCACCACGACAGTTCCCGAGTCCAAATCCCAAAAAGAAAAAAAAAAGGAAAACAGAAACGACACAAAATTATCTAACTTCTAGATTTTTCAACCCCACCATAAAAACCCAACGCACACAGGTAGAGAAATCGCTAGGAAATCTCTGCACACTTCGCGCGCTGACTTTTCCCCTGCGAGCCCTACGACTCCTTGGGAGTGAGAATGGCGACAGGTTACAGCCGCTGTTGCAATGTTTGTACATTATGTGTACTCAGTTAATGTTTAGTGATATGTCATTTTCGCAGACATAACAGATAAAAAGATCGCATACGCCGATTCATGTATGTTGCTGTTTCGGTAGTTTGCGCAACGCTTCACGTCGTTTGTTACCCTGAGGCCATATTATTAAACTAAACGCGCGCACGCCAACATCTTCTCATTCGAACAACAACTGTGTGCGCCATGCCAAAACATGGGATGGCTTGAGCTGTTTACCGAATAGGAGGTCATTTTGCGTTCTGCTATGCATGGTTACGAATTTAGAAATACGCTCTCTTCTGGACTCCAGAGCGAATGGCAAACGCTGTAGTCCAATTTAAATGTAAGTGTCTTCCCTCAAGGTTCACAGCTTGGAAGAAGAGGGGATACTATCTTCCAAGTCGGAGCTTCATACAGAAAATTCGAAGTCTAACCGAAGTTCCGAATGAATGACATAGTCCTCTCTCCTTCCAGTTGTGAACCTGGGGAGACACTACACTTAAATGGGTCAATACTGTCGCGGCTGAGTTCGCGATAAGCAAAAGAGTCTGATTACGCAACGGACCCTCCAGGTCGGGTGGGGGAGCAAGTGTTTCCGCCAACTTACTTCGGAAGCCCGCGCGTAAGGTGTGTCTCCCAATCTGAAAAAAGTATATTTAAAAATCTTGAAGTTCCAATCTTCTTTCAGTATCTGCGTGTAAAATTTGGCTGGTTTGGCTAATAAATATTTAAACCGTCACTCTTTTGTAGATCGAATTACAAGTTCTTCTCCCCATAACCTATATCCTATTATTCTCTACTCTTCTTTTGTGCAGGAAGGTTCTGAAGAAAATATATTCTAAAATTTATGAAGGTTAATGAATGCTAGCGGCTCTGTCAAATTCCTTAACTTCGCTCCTGAAAATCACGGATAAGCGAATTCGAGACATCGCAGGTTCTTGGATGGTGCCCAACTAATCCGTACGCCCGTTAGATTAAGTGCCTCCCAATTCTAACGGCGATCGTCGAACCGCTGACCGAGGGATAAAAGGAAATGACTGACTACAGTGACGGCTCCTTGGCGTAGGCAGGTAGCACTGCCTTACCCTGATGAAGATTATACTTGGGTTTTTATTTCTTGGCGCGTGAGGGCCTGTCTTCACGATGAAATCTCATGTTTATTTCAGTCTTTCTCGTTTGTGTCGCTATTGTCGCATGAATCGCGACCGTATCAAGCTATGCTTTTGGCGATCGTGTGACACAGCGTACGACTGAGAAAAACGCGGAAATGCCGATGAGATATTCTATCGTGAAACAGGCCCTCACGCGGCCAAGAAATTAAAAAAACAAAGACTACTCTTTAATAAATTCATTATAATAAAAATTAATCACTCTTACAAATTTATATGGTGTAACTTACGAGTATTATCATCTAAAATGTATAATAAACATGTTCATTATCGAGGACAAGATATTTGCATTTCCAAAGCCATTATAACAACGTTTCTGACAGTCCGTGGTCTTCTCGTCTCTTCCCGCGTTTGTGCTGGCAAAAAATGCAAACATTCAATCTTAATGCATAAGTCACACGAAAGACTAACACAGCGTTTACTACCTGGAGAATAAAATGACACCAATCCGCCTTGCTCCTGCGCGAGAAGGAGCTTTCAGATGCAGTTGAGCAAAAGGAGAGGAAGGAACGACTACGGCCAGTCGCCTGTGATGAAAATCTTAGTTTGAAAAACTTTGAAATGGTATGATAAAGAGTTCGACATTGCTTTGATTAGTAAAATGTATGTTAATTATATAATTTCCATATTTTATTAAATCATAAAACATTCATAAATAATAATACCATTTAAAAAAACGTAAATTGTCGATTTTTCAAGGGAACCCTTTTTCCTTCACTTCCCGTACCATATTGGAACACGGTGCACCCGCCGCCGCGTCGGCGCACTTCCTTTGCTCTGGCATGCTCGAATCGGAGGGAGCATTTTCTGTGACTCATAGAGCATTGATTATTGGTAGCACTAGGCTAACAGGTAGTGAAATTACATATATGCTTTATTGTTGGCTATGTCTTTTTAAATTGTTTTTTTTTTTCATTTCTGGGAATACTGGAAAGAGATGGGTATTTGACACGGACACATTTATCAAAAGCGTTATAGAAAAACAAGGAAATGTCAAAAGATTACGTATGTAATTAAGCGAATCTTTAAATGCTGGAAAAATTAATTCCGATTTCTGGAATATTGTCAGAGCCAGACAACAAAACTCGCAAACACGTTTTTAGATCTGAATATCTTGGAAATCCACGTGCTTCGTGCGAAGTAATGCTTTGGAATGTAATGATATAAGTGACATTTGTTTGAATAATTGCATAAAATTTACAAAGAAATTGGATTGAGGTGTAGGGCATGGCCCCTATCCTGGGATTCCGCTCCTGCTCCTGTTCAGAAGATACGTTTTCGCTACCCTGAGCATTTGTTCCTGAGCCGTCACTAGCTGACTATTACTGACGTTGACTAACTAAAATTAAAGGAGATTACTCCAAAACATTCCACGCAGTTGGTGGTTGTAAGAAACAGAACGTTTACAAAAAATCGTAACAGAACTTGAGAACAAGACAAAAATGTTTTTTGTGCATAATAACTTAAAATAGTAGAGATTTTGATAATGTTTTCTTTTTTTTTTATCTCTGATCAATTACAAAAGTATTTCTTTGTCAGTTAACGCATACGCGTCCGATGCTGCAGGAATCTCATTTCATCTGTTACTTTAACCTAGTGCTTGTTATTTCTCTTTAAAATACCATAGAAACATATTAAAACCTGATATTTATTGTTCATTTTTTCTGTCTTTTATTACAGTTTGTATTCCTGTTTCCAAAGTAAATTACCTTTACATTTATATTAACAGATCTTCCCAGTTGAATCCCATCTCTGATGTTTCTTTAGCATAATTCTCTACAACTTCCAAATCATTCCCTCTGATGATTGATCTCATAATTTTAAGTTAGCTTGACAATGAAAAATATGTCATTACTACTCACTTTCTGTAGGAAGTGGATATCATTAAAACATTTGTTCACACAGTGCCTTGAGAATGTTTATTGTTCATCTTTGCTAGCATGAATGATTAATACTATGTAACAATTCAAAGTAAAAAATATATTTCATATGAAAGATAGTAAATAGTACACTGTTTATTTCTTAACAGGGTGCATGTTAGAAAAAAGCGTGCATTTTTTCTTAATCTCATTTTCATGACCTAGGCCTACATGCGTGTGGAAGTGCTCAAGACTTTGAAATAGTTACAATAAATGTTTAATTTTTGGTGTGACAAAACAGAAAACTGATTTCTAAGGTAGATTAAGAATAACATATGAATTCACGATGGACCAAATCAACCTGACCAACTTGAATTTAATTTCATTAGTATTGGTTATAGGTTTATGTGTTCACTTGTTGAATTGCAACAACGTTAACTGACAAGTTATTAATCGTTAAAATATTTAGTTGTTAGTTAAATAAGTAAGTAAACATTGTATACAAACATTCCATTGATACTTCTGTTGAATGATTTCTTACTATTAGCAAAATTCAATGTTGATGCTATTCCTTTAATTTTTTATACCATTGAATTAAAAAACACATTTTCATTGTTTTTAACTTGGATTGACTAAAAAATACAAGAATACCTCAACAATTGAACTTCCATTAAAATTGTTAACTATTTCTATATTCACTAAATCTTATTGGCAATAACATCTGGAGAAGCATAACCAATTCCCTTTCATTATGAAACATATTTCCTGATCCATTCTTTAGTAACCTACATGATAATGCACTTTTTTTGAAAAACAAGAATTATTGTTATCCAAAATATAGTTTTCTGAATTTGGAATTGCTAAAATGCTAGTGCCGTCACCCTCTAATGGTAAAAGCAGTCAAAGCCCTCTGCTAGCATAGACCCAAAATTATAAAAGTTTTAGTGATACACAACAAGATAAACTATCAGTATGATGGATGTTGTAAGGAGAGAGATGGCCAGATAAATAAGCTAAGTATCCTAATGTAAAATTTGCTCCAAAAATATTAGGAATCTATAATCTATATTCAAAACAAATACCAGGTGTAACCTAATAACTATTGTATTAGGATTTTATATTTGACGAAAAATACAAATTCATTACAATTGACTTTCAATGTTCATTGTGAGTTCACAAAACATTTAATTTTAAACGTTAAATGTTAATGATATTAGTAAATCCTATTATGTGACCACTTCTACAGGAAATTTACTTATTTTTCTTTTCCATCTTTTCTCCATCAAAAAAAATAATAAAGCAATCAAATGTGTCATGGTACTTCATTATTAGAAAACTAGGAATACACACTTATCTGTTTCTGCAAAGAAATTGTTCTGCATCCAAGTATCTCTTATTCTCCATTAAAAAAAATATTGTACTTCCAGTATACCAGCTGAAACTCACATAAGGTCATTTTAATGTGTTGAGCTATTTACATCACTAAGTTCACATTTTTCCTATTATTTCAATTAATAAAGTTGTTGAAAGTCCTGCAAAACTTGGATGTACTACCCACTAATCATCAATTGTTTCTTTTTTCAAAACTTAAGCCACAATCAGAAAATGCAGAGTGAAATCCATCTTTGAATATGAATTTTTTTCTTAAAAATATTATATAGTATTAATGTGTGTTTAAAAAATAAATATAGGTTTTATCTTTCATAAGCAAAAGATATTGAGTAGAAAAAATTAAACAGAATGTTACACAGATTTATCTGAAAACACAGTTCCTGGTCTCGATGAGTTTCACTTGTAAACCAACCACATTTACAACTCCTCAATGCAGAGGTAATAGCACTCCTTTATCTCCATTCAGAGAATACTTCAAATTTACTTCTTTAAACTTGCTTTAACAAATTAAAAATGTCTAAAATCATGTAAGTATAGTATATTTTACTTGCCAGTAAAATGTAATTTATTAGGATTTTTTTTTTTAAATTTGAAATCCTCCTGTTCTGTCTGAACATAAAACTTATGAATGCAATCATTTTACTTTCTACTTTTATATATCAACATCCATATATGTTTTGTAATTTTTCTACTGCTATTTAAATGCCTTCAGGGTTTCATGGATTTTTAGTACATGTCTGATTCAAGTGAAGTGTATTCATAAGGGTAAACAAATCAATTACATTAATTGAAATGAATGAAGAACAGCATTATTAACATTCATTACAAAAGAAATTGTTTTGAAATTTCCCCAATAAAAATAATAGTTTTGAATAACAATCAAAGAAACAATATAATACTATTCATGTGCTAATGGAAAATGATATATTCTGATTATCTGATAATGTATATGTTTTTAAAGAAATGTATTTGTAATTGTTTTAAAATACATTATACTGAATTCTACTTTTCAAAAATGAATTGTTTGATTATGAAGTATTTGTAAAAATGCCAATGAGCGAAAAATGAATAAGAAGGTGAAAGTCAATTAAGGCTGTCGAGGAGTTATAAAATAGTGATTTTATAAAAAGATTAATGTTTAATGTGATATTTTCATATGTGTTTCATTCATTATTCAGCAAGTGAGTGTTGGCTGGTATTAGCATTGCTTTCTTTTATGTGTACGAAAATGTAAAACAACAGAATTTTCACAAGTAAGAATGTTCATTAGTGTGATGGAAGCGTAGGAAAGTTAGTTTTGAACATTATTGATTAGAGATAAAATTATGAAACCATCTCTTATTTCTGATATTACATTTAAACATTCCTCTATATGGAGGTGCCTTTTTTATTAATGTGTTATTTGTGAAGCTGGAATAAATTCAATGACTTGATGCTTTTGTGTTGTATAGTGTATGTATACAAAAGTAGTATATTTATACCAGACACAAACACACACATGGATATTCATCGATATTTTATATTATGTATATATTAGTAGTTGTAGTATACCATATATGGAATACACATACTACCTACCTAATCAAACAAAACTGTATTGGTTTATTACTAGAAGGTCCGTAATGCTTGCATGATATTCATTGCCACTATGTAATGTTCTGACATCATGAATGTTGTAATATAATGTATTTCCTTGTAAATTAAATTCTGAAAATTTTAAAATTGTCAAATAAAATAAGAATGTTATATTTGTGGTACCACCCAAACATGAAAAGGTGGTCGCAATATGAGCTGAGTTACTGGTTTTGAATTGTGGTGCAGTCTGATGGTGATGTAGAAAGAAATTTCAAAGCATCACAACTATTATAATTCCTAAATAATCAGCTGCTGACTTAGGTAGTATTGCCCAACACTCTGATTAAATCAGAAGTAAAAAAATTGACATTAATAAAAAGCAATTTGGTCAGAAATAACACTATATTAATAGAACATTATTTTGTATTGATATCCATAATTAACCATAAAGAAACAAAACAATTAATTTATGCACTAACCTATTGTAAAACCAATTTGGCATTCAACAATGGTGATTAAATGATGTGAATTCTTCACTACTCTGTATGTAGTACAGAAGAAAAAAATTACCATTTATGTTTTACTGAAGCAATTACATTTATTTAACCTGTGATTATATTGTCCATTCACATTTTCTGAGATACATTTTGCTCATTAAATGTAAATACCATCATTACTTTACAAACACCACTTACTACTAACAAAATCAAAACCTGAGGATGCGATAATTTCTAATAATTTCCTATTGGAGCAATCTCATCTTTCCAAATTTTCTGGAAATGTGAATTTTTTTAGCAAATACTGATTTGGTATTTACTGAGCAAAATATACATGCACAAAAACTATGTTGGCTTATGTGTTAAAAAGGAGCAACTGATCATTTTACCGGTATGATAACATTCAATTTTAATTATTGAAAAATAATTTTCCTCTCTCCACCAACAGAATTATTTTCAAATCTCTAATGAAATAATATGTTAAATGATTACATTAAATTCTAAATTAAAAGTGGTTAATTGTTAATGGTAATAATCCTTTTATGGTTTTTTATGCGGTATATAACTCACTCTAATTCTAATTTCTGAATCCCAAAGGTTATAATAAATGAGCTTCCATTGATCTTTGAATTTTGCTGTTCTGATATCAACTTATTCTCATAGGTTAGTGATATGCTGCCAATTGTTGCGACTTTAAATTGAAATCTTTTGAAATGCAGCAGGACCAAACCTCACAATCATAGAATAAAATAGTTAAGGTGGTTAGTTTCAAGAAATTCTTTACAGGATCAGGAGAATACCAACACTTTCAGTATCACATTCAGAATGAAGCAAACAACCATTTAGTCAATTGAATCAAAAATAATTCTCTTGTATGCCCAGTATTTTGCCATCTGAAAGAGTCCTAACACATGCATGCCTCATATTTTTAGAGAGCATCAAGCTAACAAGAGTGAGGCAATTTTAAAGCACTGAGGGAAAAAAAACTAATTATTTTTTTTCTAAAAATGATACCAATTGTTGGTTAGAGGCCGTTCAAAAAAGTATTGTAAAATTTATGCTTGCTTAACTCCTCCCTTCTTTATAACAGCACAGTAACATGAACAAGACATATCTTCCTGAAATGACATGGTTCCGCATCCTCAACATTAAAAACTGTTAGAACTTTTACATGTATTTTGTACATGTTTTTAGGAAAAACAAGGTTGTTATTATTATTTTGAACATATTTTTAAAGTTATCATATCATTATATATATATATATAATATAATATATATATATATATATATATATATTATATATAGTATATATATATATATATATTAATTAGTATATATATATTTGTTCACACAGTCCAATATTTGTTTTAATTAAATTTTTAGTGTTACATAAGACCCGTATTTTGAATTTAAATCAACAAAAACCTGTTATCTACAAAAAATACTGTGAAAAACCTATTTCCATCTACCTTCACTCTCAATTATTTTCGGAATCAATGTTCGCCCCCCTCTCCCCCTCCCTCAGAAGTGATGTATTTTTCAAATGGCCCTTCTACCTTCCAATTAAAACTGTTAATTGAAAGAAAAAAATAATTCTCAAAATCAATAAAAATAAATCCTACTGCATCTGAAAATGTCGTCAAAAGTGAAGATTGTAGTTGAATTTGAATAACAGAAATTCCAGTACAATCAAGGAACTTATTTCATATATATATATATATATATCGAGCCGCGGAAGCCTACGTGTACAAAATGTTCGTCCGTCTCGCTGGCTGGCTGTGAACAACGCTTAGCGCCTTAATCGTTCAGCTCCAAAATTGATATTCCCCAATCGATCTGGGCGGCCCCTTGATTTGAAACCTCTTTTATATTTTTTTGGGGGGAGATACTTTACATGAAGCCCCAGGAACATTTTCAAAATGTTCGAAAAATGACACCAATGTTTTGATTAACTTTTGTTGTCGGATAGCGTAATGGACGCTTAAAAGAATGGCGCAGGTCTGATTTTCGTTGAAAACCCTGATTTTTTAAAAATTACAAAAATACAAAAAATGTTTGGCGTTTTCCTACAGCTAAAAATATTGCAGACAGATTTTGCAATAAGGTCACGAATAATTTTCCGAAATTTTAAGTAGTTTTCGTATAATTTTGCTTGAAATATAGTCAATTTTATATTTGTAAAAACATTTTTTCTTCAAAACAGCACCAAATTAAATATTGACCGCAGATACCGCAAATGACGCTTGAAATACCAGAGTTTTCGAAAATTGCACAAACTCTAAAGTTTTCCATAGAAATCGGACATGTCAACTTTATAAGTGTATTTTATACTTACGTATACGAGAAAGTATCTAGTGGTGCTACAGAATGGCACAGACTTTCTCGTAGTAAAGTTTATTTCCTTGGTGTGGACTAGCTTTACGGGCTTGCCCCATACTCTTGCCAGCTGCCATCTATCGCCGCCCAAAGTACATTTTTCTGACATTTTCTCAACGTTAGGTTTCCTAATAGTAGAATCGAAATATTACTTCAAGAATATTAAAGAAGAGTAAAATCTCGTCATTTACGCAAATTTTTATTGAAAAATTTCGAACCCTTTTCATGAAAATGGCGTGTAAGCGTTACTGTAAATGCTAAATCTGAAGCTCTTTTTCAGAGGAATTTTTTGAGTTTTCGAAAAACTTTATATGAAGTCATTCGAGGTACTTTAATTCACAAATCCAATAGTGTTTTCAAATAGCTCGAAATGTGCATTTTAACGGCATGAGAGGTATTTAAAAAAATATTTTTGTGTAAGTTTAGAAAAAACAAAAGAATGCAGCAAAATTAACTTCATGTCATTTTTAACACTGCAATTTGTTGGAAAAGTTTGAAGAAAAATACTAGGAGCAATTTTTGAGAAAATTGGCGTTTGAGCGTTAATGAAAATGTGGAATTTGGAGCTCAATTAACCAAAACACTATTTCTAAGTTCTCGAGAGACTTCATATGACTTTTTTAAAGCATATGTACATTATTACAATAATGTGAACAAATTGCCGCTAATAAATATTAACGACGAGAGAGAGACATGTCAAAAAGTTAAATTATTGTAATTTTTGAAAAATACAATAGAATAGAGCAATATGGCGTTTTGGTACTACATAACTTTCTCTATACTACGTATATTACTCCGTAAATACGTACGTATACGAGAAATTTACTAGTGGTGCTATAGAATGGCACAGACATTCTCATACTATTTAGTTTCCTAATCAGTATCGTCTGGGTTTTCGGTTTTATCCCCACCTCTTCTCCCGGCTGCTATCGGCGTTAAAAAACATTTGTTGCAATTTATTATTTTTTCGGTCCCCTAGTTGCAGAATAGAACTTGTGGGGCTACAACATAACATTTTTGCTCTTAATTTATAACATATATTTTTCGAAAATTTATAAGTCAACGAAAATGAAACGTGCACCGTTTTTAATGTTCTTTTCTCTATTCGAGAGAAAAAAAGGAAAGTTCGGAGCCGATTTTGAGAACAAAACTGTATATTGGCCTTTACATCAAGCAATTTGAAATAGGGAAAGTAATACCTTGACTAATCACAATATATTAACTACAAAGAACAAAAAACGATGAACGCAAAATATAGCTTCATCGTTCACTGTGAAATATTATTGTATTTATCAACTACTTACATAACTTGCATTTGCATTTAGGCAATTTAAAATGACATATGATACACCGGAGTAATTGGTAGAATTTTTCCAACCAGAAACTGCATACGAACGATTTCAGTAATAAAATGATTCCAATCGATGCACATGAAATAAAACCACTACGTAAGTAATACACTACGATAACACTTCAAATTGGAAAAAATGTTAGACATTTCATTTCGGGATTCGGGCGGATTTTCAAATATATATATATATATATATATATATATATATATATATATATATATATATATTACGTTACGACTACGTTCGTCCCACATGCCCACACATCAAGAAAACGCCTGTAATAGACCGGGTGAAAGAGCGCAGCGCGGTTTGAAAAGGGTGCACCCGCAGCCTACAATACTGTCGCGCACCATCTTCGCCCCGCGGCGCAGAAATATAACGTACAAGCAGACTGGAGAGGGGGTGATGACGCGCACTACCCGTACACGTGTGTATAAATAGGCGATCCCACGGTCACTCATGCTCTTTTGTTCCCGTTCGCCGAGCCAGCAGCACTCTCTTCAGTTCTTGACCGCCGATCCATCAACAACTTCTCCGAGTCAGTAGGTAGGAGTGTTGAACGTCAGAGAGACTCCTAGATAGCCGTCCCCGAACTTTGTTAGAATTTTTTTGGAAGAAATTATTTATTCAGGAAAGACGCGAGAAGTTAATCTTGTCGTACCAGTTATTGTGGAGCTGAGGACAGTACAATAGCAAAATAGATCGTGCTGAGATCGAGTAAATTTCAATCGGAGGCGAAATTCGGGGCAGTGCGAGCGAGAGCCACGCGTACGCACGAAATACGCACGAATTTTCCAGTACGGTGCGATGAACATTCGCATGCGCGCGTAAACAGAAACGCCGAGGGGGACGAAGCAGACGAGGACGAAAGAAGCCGGGAGAAGAAGACCGGAAGACAACGCAGAAGGCGACGCAGAAGACGGCGCAGAAGGCAACGTAGAAGGCGACGCGGAAGACGACACAAGAGGTCAGCGAGAAGTCACCGGCGACCCAGGGCCCGCGATCGGCAGCGCGGGGGCCGAGGCGCTTCAAGGTCGGTGCACCACGGAGGACGCAGCTGCGGTAGGTATCGGCGCGAAAGCGCCGAAAATTTAGGTCAAAGTCACCGGGTCCAGGCAGAACTTGTTAACCAATTGCAAATAGCAAATTGTAAAGAAAATAAGCATACAGGAGGCATCTGAGTATCAATCAGATATTCTTGCCATTTTAAAATCACAATTGCCTACGAATCTGTAAATAGCTCAATATTAGTTTATGTTGTTTACAGCCACAGAGAAATTGATGTAGAAAGTGTAGTGCACCTGCACACGTTTTTGTGGTAAAATTATTTGAATGGAGTGTTATATTGTATAGTATGTCATTCGTTAACGTAATTAAGAATTGTGGCGAATTTAATTAGAGTAACAAAGGGAATTCCCAGTGATCATTTGTGCGAATAGTTTAACGATTAATTCTAGCTTCATTGAAAGGGTTTCAATTTTTTGTGCTATAGTGTTTCATTTCGATTTTGGTGTGATTTTGTAAGCAATGAAGAGGGTTTTAAGATTATTAAACCCTGTTTAACTGATTTATATGTTCTTGTTTTTGCATTTGCTCTCAACACCCCAAAAGATTCCACTGCTCTGAGGTATTACAAGCTCGTAAAGGCACGATATCTGCGAGGGCCCTAGCAAGCAATTTTGGTTAATTGCTTGCAGGGGGCATTCGTGTGTACGTATGTATGTATGTATATATATAGTATATATATATATATATATATATATAATATTAATATATATATAAGTATATATATCACAGAAAACTATTGAGATTTCGAAAAACTATATTGGAAGTCGTTTGAAGCACTGCAACTCACAACTGCAACAATGAAAATTTTGAAAATGTCCGGAAAGCTTGATATAAAGTACCTCCAATAATTAATTAATATATTTCAAAATCGCAGAGCTTCGACTCATGCCTGATCAACAGGTATTTATTTAGATGCACACGTAAGCTTCCGCGACTTGATTCCATAAATTCTCGGCTATCCGGGAGATGCCGCGTCGTTGACTGAGGCCGACGTTTCGCCTGACATGTCGCAGGCAGCAACGTTGCGGCATCTCCCGGGTAGCCAAGAATTTAGGTGTTTATTTAGTTTCAAAAAATCCGTACGCATAGTTTAGGCGCTAGTGTTATTCACATACACCAGACGAACGGGCGAAAAGCAGACGGACGGACCTTTTGAAAAAATAATTATTCAAATATCAAGGCCGAAAAATGTTTTTGGATGTGGTGTATACCTTAACTAAGTCCAAAAGCATTAAATTTCTGCTGAGTTGCATACAACTCTTTTTCGTATACTCACCTCCCAATTTTAGGTTTGAATTTTTAGACAGATCTCATTTATCACATGCGGTTTCGCCATATAGATTTAGATGTTCTTATACATTATCGCCTCTGATGTCAGTACTGTCACAATTGGTAACGCGTGTAGAATTTGCAGCTGGCTTTGGCGATTTGTTTCGTAAGTATGGAGTGCGATATCCCAGAGATTATAATTGAGGAAGCTGAAGCTGCTACTGAGTGTTACCTTCCTCAAAAATCAAAGGATCCGTACGAAAGAGAGTATGAACTCTTTTCAAAATGAAAAAGAGAGAAACATGAAACATGTAATGTGGTAAATGAAACAACTATGCTGGCATATATCTATGAAAAGGCATTACTTCCATGTCTATTGAAACTCGTTCCACGAGTGCTGAATGCACGGAAATGCAACAGTTGTAGATATACTATTTCAGAATATATCAAATTGTGTTTTAATATAAATATTAACAATAAATAAGTTTAAAACAATAAAATAATAAGTTAGAGATCCAAGTCACCCAAGAAGAAAAAAAACTGAGAGGCCGGAACAGGCATTGCCCTAATCCATGAAAGCAGCAGCAGAAGAAGTTAAACACATTCTGTATTCGAAAACTAAGAAATATTATTTGCCAATGTGTCGACAGTCATTTGTACATTGTCTTGTGTACTTGACGTTGCCATGGTAATCGTCCTCTAAAATTCATTCTTGGCACAGTCCGCCAAAACTCACCTTCTTGGCGTATAAATATCCTGCCAAATACGGATTTTGATGTGAGGATACCAAAAAAGCTTTTCGGTATAAGGGGAACCCAAAACGTGTATTACCGTTCAAATCTCAAAACTGTTTTTTCCGCATTGTTACATAACGTACTCTATACTACGTATATTACTCCGTATGTACGTACGTATACGAGAAAATGACTAGTGATGCTACATAATGGCACAGTCTAGTTAGTTTTCTAATTTCGTTGGTTTGGGCTAACTTATATTCTTGTCCCATCCTCTTCCCAACTACAATCCCTCCTGGAATATTTCTTTTTCTCAATTTTTCGGTTTCCTAGCGGTAGAACCGAAATATTACCTTCAGAATATTAATAAAGAGTAAAACCCCGTCAGATAAGGGAATTTTTGTTGAAAACTTTGGAGCCGTTTGTAAGAAAATGGCGTTTAAACGTTACTGCAATGCGGATTTCAAAGCTTTTTTTTCACAGAAATCGTATGAGTTTTCGAAAAGCACCAAACTTTTTGTACAGATAGTGATAAATGCACAGTTTTATATGTCATACAGTTGATTGGAGAAATCCTTTTGTTTTTCAAAAATTACACTAATTCATTTTTTGAAATATCTCTAACACCGTTAATAAGCACGTTTCTAGCAATTTGTAAATACTATTGTATTTAAGAGTTAAAGAGACTTAAAATACTTCAAATGAAGTGGTTTGAAAACTCAAAAATTTTCTGTGAAAACAGCTTTAAATTTGTATTTACAGTAACGCTTAAACGCCATTTTCTGAAAAACAGGCCCCAATTTTTCAATGAAAATTGCCATTTAGGACACGATTTTACTCTTCTTTAACATTCTTAACGTAATATTTCGGTTTCACTATAAGGAAACCGAAAAATTAATAATTTGTTTTAAATGCACTTTGGGATGGTAGCTGGCAAGAGGATGGGGCAAGACTATGAAGCCAGTTCACGCCAAGAAAATTAGAAAACTTTACCACGAGAAATTCTGCGCCATTATGTTGCACTCCTATTTTTTAAGCATGACTTGTTTTGAATTATTGATTTGTTACCCACTTTCTGAACAGATAATAATGTTCATATTGTTAATAAAGTCAACACAAATGTTAAAGATGAAGTTATCATATTTGTTTAAAAACATTTAACTCATTTTTTTACAGTCGAAATAAGTGAGGGCCCATTTTATCACCTTTTCCTCTATAAATAAAACTATAAATACTATATATCTTGCCAAAAACAGAAGATTGCATTTTAATTAAAAGACTTTACTAATGTAGATTTTAAAATATGTATCCTACAATCATGTATAAATATTTGTGGTCATAATAAATAATAAACATTTTCGATATTTCAATATATGATCCGCTGGAGAAATGTTTCGTTGAATACAATTTCAATACAATTATACAATTAGAGACTGATTATACTGACTAGAGAATACTGATTATCAAAAAGAAAATAATGTTTATTTAAACAAAACAGTGATATATAATGAATTAGTTTGAATTTTATTGTATATTTTTAAAGACTGTTTTTTAAAAAGATGTTTCTAACAAATAATGTACTTCAGCTTCCATCTCGATCAGGTTTTTGTCCAGTTTCCCTGATTCATTGAGCAAATGCTGAGATGGCCTCTTGTTTTGCTTCTGAACGTAAATATAGCTTCACTATGCGCACGTTTTGTTGAACCTCTCCTTTTGCTAGTAATGGTAGGAGTAGAGGTAATGGCGAGTTACTATTTTGTTAGCAATGCAGAAAAATCATTCTTGCAATTCGTTTACCGACGCAAATAAGTTTTCTATAACTCGGGAAGGAAAATGTCTATTTTTTAAAATATTGCTAATCTGGCGGTTTTTTTAAATTTATTTTAATTTATTTATTTTAAACTTTTGCTCATCTTTCAACTATTTATAGTTAATATGACGGGAAGGGATTCTGGAACTCAAGAAAACGTGCGCATATGATATTTTTCCTCTTACGTCACAGTTTTTACTGTTTTTTTGACTAAATAAATCTAAATCGAATTTACAATTACCTTTACGAACCGTTCAAATAATAGTGAGGGTCGTCACCTTTGTGTTAAACTAATCTAATGAATAACATTCAATAGCAATCAATTAAATAAGTAACAAAATTGAAAGCAGTGTATATAATTGCAGAAGAATTAACTTAAAGCATTAATATAAACGAAAATATTTGTGTTTATAATAGCGCAATAGCGCCCAAATTGCCCCCCACCCCAATAAAAGATCCGGAATCCCGCCTCTGCACAACACTAATATGCATTATGAATGACACACACACAAACACACATATACGTAATATTGTTTTAAATATGAGTAGTTATTGCATAATTTTTGTTTGAAGTAAAAGGCATTAATAACAAATATTCTCAAAAGAGGCTTCAAATGTTTTGTTGTTTTTTCTCGGATACAATAAAGTATGCTTCTAAAACTGGCGTGGTTGTAGTTTTCGTTGAACTCGGTGAATGTTCGAAAACGGCAAAAGTTAAAACTAATGTGAGAAAGTTTGTGCTATTGTTCCAACACTAGTTCTCTTTTATATTGTACGGTTGGCTTGCTATCTACTCCGGCGTGGGTTTCTCAATCTCCCATCGAGTCAAGTAACTCTCTCCCCGGCGGCGAGCCACTCACCCGTCGGAATTGCTGCTGTTTCCCATTCATTTCTTTCGCGAACGCCTTACAACGGACACGATATTCCCATTCTATGCGTTACGGCATGTCGAATGCTCTTGAATGCTTGTGGGAATTGTAATTCCCAGACGTTCTCAGATCCGGAAGAATATCTAAGAGACAGGGTGGGATATTTGTTTTCATGTGCCTCCCGCATTGTCCGAGTGTACTTCTTAAGATCTGTTTTTGAGATGAGCGCGTTCGTCATTGCTCGTCTCTCGTCCATTTCGTGAGTAAGACTGTTTTTGGTGTGTGTGACGAGAGTCTACCTTCTCTTTGTTCTTTTTTATGAGTAAGAGCATTTTTGGTTTCTGAAATCTCGTTCGTCATTTACTGTGTAGTACCTCTTTGGCAAATCCCATAGAAACGGCCTCTGTGTCGTCTGCCCCTCGCCATATATTTTTAGTCGTCTTCTAGTAATAATCATATCGTAACGAATCCAGTGAAATACGACTTAACGCACAATCTTTGAGCAAGGTCAGGGAGTCCCCGTCTGCAAAACCACGTTGACAATCATCCAGGGACTTCCCTGCCGGAGATATTGTTAAATATAGAGACACTTCCTCACCATAGACATTAAAAATGGAACTGTGAAACCTCGTGGATGACGTGACGGATGAGCAGGGGATTCACAGAAAGAGACATAATTGACGCAAGGCATTCTGGGGAATCCACCGACGAATTTGCGGGATTCCCCTTGCACGTGACTACATCGACGAATTAAGACGAGGACCAATCAGACTGACAATAGGAAATACGAGATGAGAGGGGGAGACGAATACAAGTGAACAGCGGGGAGACGAACAGGACAGAAGGTTCCAGAGGCTCAGAGGGTCCGGACGTCAGAGAGAAGGTTTTAGAGACGATTTAGGGCGTGGAGAGATTGCCACGTACGCGAGACGAGAATAGCTCCAGGCGATGGACATTCAAGAGTTCGCGGCATTGACTGACGGGGCTGTCCGCACGAGAGGCTGCGATCCCTCAGCGGCCGCAGACATGCAAATCGTCGAAGAGGTCAGCGGTTCCAGACCACACCCGATCGGACCCAGGGACAGGAAGCCGTCATTGGCGCCCAAGGACGGACTAGAAGTCGGCGGTCGTATTATACGCCTTACAATGATGCTGTCTTTGAGTTTCTCACCGAATACGTACGCACGAAACAGAAAGAACTGTAATACTGCATCAAAATGTGGCGAATTTTCGTCGATACTGAAAAGTGGGTTTTCGGTGTGAACAGATTACTCCCGCTAACACGTTGTTGAGTCACAATCCATGTTTCGTGGATCCTTAATACAGAAAATTGAACGTACTGCAAAATTTTGTGTTTGCCCGTACGTCTGTTTGTATATCTATGGTCAACACTAGCATCCAAACCGTTCAAACAACTTTTCACAAAGTGATAATCCCATATCTTTGTTGTGGTTATTGCTACTAGTCGCGAGATAATGAAATTAAATTATTTTATTTCGAAAATTCCACTAGCCTAATATTGTTCGAAATAATGAAATATTTGTAATTTTTCAGGAATGTACACTTCTTTCCTAGGGCTTATTCCAGCCAACAGCCGGTTACCCTTTTCGTCTGGATGGGCCACATATTCGACCACACAATAGCCACCAGCACGCTTACGGGCTCCTCTGCTCTGGGGTCAGCAGAACGCGAGACCTTCCGCGACAACACATATACGAGAGTCAAGGGACAAACAACCATGCCTGAGGCGGGATTCCGCGACCCTTCGGACCCAAGCACTGAGGCGGTAGACGCTCTTAGCCACCTCAGCCTTCCAGGTCGGGTATGTACACTTTCTTAATGTGCAATTTGTAGTATATTCACAACTTTATTTATTAAAGCGTTGACAAATAATTACTTTTTTCGTAATGTGAAGTACGTTCTCTTGAGATGAACTGATTTGTAGGTCCCAGTTCACAAACAGCAGGAGGAGGAAACAGCAATCACAATGATGATTAACGACGATCAATAATGGAAAACCTATCACGTATTACAATCGAAATAAATACACAGAAAAGCCAATAAAGATAAAGAGGCACTTTCAACCAGATCAGCGAACGTGCCACAAAAGAAACTATGCTCATCAAGATCTTGTTTTCTATCAACAAACCTAACATCAAATGAAAATAAATTCTCCAAACAAAATAAATATAGCATGCAATACCGCCAAGAATTGGCTGAAGTGGTGAACTTAGTCAATATCACGTGTAGTCAATAACACGTGAATTCTTAAAATTAAGATGCACATGGCTTCAGATGAAGACAGAAAATTGGTCTTCTCAAGTTCCTCGAAGTGCTTCAAGGCCACTCCGTTCTGCGTTGCCATACAAAAAGGCACGGTGTCGTAATGATATCGCGAAATGTCACGGGGCCAATATTAAACGCAGTATAAGAGCGTGACATCGGTGCGCTGCCTGGCTGCGTGACATCGGTGCGCTGACGAGCATGCGCTTCGAAAACACTTAAAAACAAGGTGATATCCTCACCTTGGCCTTTAAATCTATCCATTACCTGATTGCTACGGATTTTACTTCTGTTTCCCGAATCTCTACTACACAAAGATTCGCGCGAGGTAGCCTGATTCGCTAACT
>BOPP01000111.1:3820343-3839510 GCA_017312745.1 Gryllus bimaculatus | reverse complement strand
CTCCCCCGCAGCGTACTTTCACCGACCTAACGGTTCTGGCCCTCGTGTTAACGACGCCACACTTGCAACGATTCGCAGGAAATGGCTGCTCGACGGCCGCTCTTTGATTTCAAAATAGTTTCATACTTATCGATATTGCTGCAATATATCGAATATTGAATGACATTAAATTGAAAATGTTTATTCATAACATATAACACTTTTTTTCGTTTATCTGGTGTTGTGCAACTGTGAATACTAAGCACGAACCGCCACTGGAGTGGCGGTTGCACAACCCCAAGATAATAGAGAAAGATCTTAAAATATATTAGAAATATACATGTTCATTTTAATGATATTCAACGAGCTAGAATATTCTACATAGAGCAAGAAGGTTATAATTTATGTAGGCGCAATGGCCGATCTTTCCCATTGCGGAAAATGAAGACACGCCCTTGCAAGCTCAGTTAGCCTACCCCCCACTAAAGTGCCTGAAATCCACCTTTCCACCCATATATTTTCTTTATTTATGTATTCATACTTCCGTAAGGAAGCTGTTTTGAATATGCTTATTCGTAATTAATAGACAGAAGTATTTAGAGAATAAAGCAAAACAGACCTGGGAAAAATATGAAAGCTCC
The DNA here is from genome assembly GCA_017312745.1 of Gryllus bimaculatus. Classification (NCBI taxonomy): domain Eukaryota; kingdom Metazoa; phylum Arthropoda; class Insecta; order Orthoptera; family Gryllidae; genus Gryllus; species Gryllus bimaculatus. The sequence continues at coordinate 3,838,890 of BOPP01000111.1, read as the reverse complement.
CCAAAATTCATTAATAATGTCAAACAATTGAAAGTGTTTGTTTGTTTTTGTTCTCGAAATAATGACCAGTGTTCAGAACGACCTTTTCAGCCTACGGATTTCAACTACATTTTCATTCATCTGCTGGAATGTAGTCTCTGCGTGTTTGTAGGCTTTATGGAGATCGGCGTTCAGTTTCAAAAGTGTAGCGTGGTAGTAGCTCTTTTCTTTCCAATGGGTGCTTGAGTACTTTTATCTTTACTTCTTCTTGTTCTTTTTCTTTAGTTGGATCTTCCATGCTTGACCCTTGTCATGACCCATTTCCTCCTGTAATTCAACTTCGTTAATGGTTCGTTTTGTCATTTCTGTGACCTTCTGCTTGTCTTCCTTCGCTATTCTTTTGACCTTATCTGCTAGACTAGATGCCACTATTTTTCCGTGCTCCATAGTTGGATATTCCAGGTTAATTTTACTCTTAGCATCCTTCTCTCCGACTGTCCACAGACGTCATCGGTTTTGGTGAGTGTTCGCCTCACTTGGAGCATGTGATTGGACTTTCGACGGCGTTACAAATCTGCCAGTCAAGGTGACTGTGACGAACCAACCCTGGACAAGATGGCCGCACAAAGCAGCATACGCTTTCGGGGAACCACTGACTGTGACATAGGTGATATACATGAAGAGACTTCCCCAAATTGGACATTGACGAAGTACTTTGGGATTTCCCTCGCAGGACATGACGTATGGGAAGGGGAACCACTCAGGCTGACGTAATACTCTGGATTGCCCAAGAATAGCGTTCCTGGATACACCTTTCGCGGGACCAAAGAGACTAATCACGACATCTTCACGAGACGCAGACCAATAAGACTGGCAGGACCGAACGCGTGATGAGTGGGGGAGACGAGTGCGGGTGAATCCCGGCACGCACAGAGAGAAGCTTATGAAGCGTGAGAGGCGATTGACGGGTCCGGGTGTAGGATGTGTGGCAGACAGAAGCTTATGAAGGGCGAAAGGGGACAGACGTGTCCGGAGAGGGGCAAAAGACGTGAGAGAGACAACGGATATGTATGACGGGAGCTTGGGAGGTGTCCGGGTGTCGGACGTGTGACAGAAACTAGAGACGTGTGAGAGGGGAGTGGACGTGTGTGACAAGACGCCGGAAATTGAACCGTGTCCGTGGAACTGATCTCGCGCTAATCTAATTTCCTTGACCTATCCTCACCTCTTAGTATGACACCCTTACATGCTCTACACTATTCAGAAGCTTAGAGATTGTCCCGTCTAGGGCGGTAATAGATACCTGATTAGAGAAACCGCCACTAGACGACGGGTAGGTGGGCACCGGCTCGCACCATCCAGCGGGGGAAGAACACGGACATCTTCCTTGATAAACCATGCACTACACGTGTGGCACTAATGACTAGCGGTTGACACTCTCTACAAAATACTTTATTTTTATAATTTTGCATGGTCATCTCCGCATGTCATAGTATTGTAAGATTGAATCTCATATTTATTCCTTGGTGGTAACACTTGCAGTACAGTCTGCTTGATTCCAGTACGAAACGCGCTAATCTCGGAAGGTCGTGGCACCGCTCGACTACGAACGGACCGCTTCGGTGCGAGTCGGAACGGAAAACGATGACGAGGAGAGCGGAATACGGAGGCGGGCATGGCGCTGGTCCCTTCATACATGCCTACGGCCGGCAACATCTCAAGGGGGCGGTCACAGCTGTGGAGGACGCATCCCCGTCCGACTCGTCGCCTGAAAACAGCTCGACAACTGTGTAACTGCCACGCGCCTAGCGGGCAACCCTTATTTCGCCAACACATGTGCTCGAACTGCATTACATGAAACCATTTCAAAACCAGGTAAGCCCCTTTGCTATTCCCTAGACATGCAATTCTGGAAATAAACCTGCCCCGATTTGAGCTCGTGTCAGGCTATCCCAGTGTGGGACTGCGTCCCGTGGCGATAGTTCGGACAAACTGCAGTCGTTACCACGATCGTCCGGGGCCACTCACAGGTAGGTCGCCGAAGGCGGTCAACTGCTCAGCGGTTGCCTTGGCAGGAGTCGGTGGCCACACAGATGTAGCGTCGTGCCAAGCTCAAACCGCCGGATGTTGAACAAAGGGCGGAGTGATGACGCACTGGACTTTCCGTGGACGTAGCGGCCCAGAGCGGCTTTGGGGAGGAGGCAATGGGGGCGGCGGGTAGAGCCAAAGGGCCTATAATGGCCAGGAGAACAATGCCCCAGTCTTCTTGTGCTAGCGGCGTCGGCGACAGGAGAAGAGCGTGTCTGTCCGTGTAGGTGCACTAGGGCGATGGGCCGGCAATTCATTGTCGTGACTTGCGAGACGCGTAGATGGTCTCAAAGTAGAGCGGCTTCGTACAGGGAACATCGGTGGTATGTTGCGGAATGGTAGCCGTTCTTAAATTATCTCTCCTTGTAGTGGGTCTATTTATTTAGTTTATTGTGAGCAGGGTAGTTGTTAAATTGAGACTACGGTCTAGATTGTTAATAAATCTACTGTTTTACAAACCACTCTGTGTTCGATTACCCCCGTATAACACCACAGTAGGCTTCCGCGGCCGGAGTCAGTATTTCCTAGAACTAATTATTAAAGATGGAGATTTTTTCTGAATGAAATCGGTTGTTCACTAATAGATCATGCATATTGTTTCGAAAATATGAGCTTAATGTCAAAGCATTTACGAATATTTAATTTTATCCACATAGCCCAATGGCCCAAAGGGCCTGCGGTAGATATTCTAGAGGGAAATTGCAATTCACTTCTTTGCAACTTCCCAATAGAAAACATTTTAAAATTGAAGTATGCTCCCATTATTTCTAGTAATGAAGAACATCTCCATGGCATATAAAGAGATTTTGGCAGAAAAGCGTCATTTATTATCCGTTGAAATCTTATAGTATGTTTAAATAATTTATTGAATTGATATCAGGCCCACTCCTTCGGTTTCTTTTGGGTCCGCCTTCGTATATAAACAATGGACAACGACCACGCAAATTTCGCCACGCTCCTTTCACCAACTAGCGGAGGAAGGTGGGGCTTGGGTGACGAAACAGGCGATTTGAATTTATATCAGAGACTTCATTTAGGCTTGAGGATCTTTTACATGCAGTAAATCTACTAACATGGGACAGCCGGCTTTACTTCCCTCCGAAGGATTTTTTTCGACCTAAAACTCCACGGCTTTGGTCGGGTTTTACACGGACTTCGATATAACAGTCCAATACGCTGTTACACCATCGCCGCCGCTACTGCGAGGCAAATTATAGAACAAACAGTAGTAACCAGGATTAAAAACTGAACTTTGTCATTAATAACATTTTTGCTTCTTTACCTTTAGCAATTATATTGGCGTTTGTATTACTGTGTTCTTTTGGAACTTCGAAATTCTTTTGCATTTTTGTGAATCTCTTTTACGATTTAAAAATCTCATCTTGAAGGACTGAAAGACCCTAGTTTAGGCATCTAAAATGTGTTTATTAGAAACAGTCCATTATCTCTATACGAAGGAGGAGCCAAAAGAAATCGGACTGTCGTTATAAAAATATATTTATAACCTTTTTTACAAAATTTCTTCAGTAACCCGAGTGAACGTCACTACGGTGAAATTCAAGCTCCCGATTGGATAAATTTGTCAACATACTGATACCTGCCAGGTAAAGAGTGCGAAAATCGCTGTATAGCCGGAAAATAATACGCCCATGAAAGGCAGCGCGCTCTCAGTCCGGTTATGTTTGCCCCCTCCCCACACGTATCACATGCTGCGGTACTTTTTATTTATATTACATTTATATTTGTCGTATAAAACCGATCAACAGTATTTGGTCACAAACATACATTTTATGTATTCTCTCAACCATCTGGCCACCTCATAACAATTCCACTTAGAGGAATAAAATAGGTAAAAGGACAATATCGAATTAGTATGACCTTGTAACATTTTGCAAAGTATATTTTTATTAACTTCTCTATCATTGTTTGCAATATCCCTGCAGTAAATTATTTCTAGAAATCATAGTTAATTATGATTTTATAACTGCACCCATTTTCTTCATACCATTATAGAAGTTTCAACATGCACATTCCCAAATACATATCTGTAATAAAGACACTTGGCATCAAGCCATAACTGTATATTATAAAAAGTCAACTACGAACAATCTTGATATCCACTCTTATTTTTATACAATTATATTATTTTTAGAAGGAACTGAGCTTTCACAGAAAAGTTCTCCCGAAAGTTTGAATCCTGAAATTCCACCTTGTACAAAACAGAATAAACGTTTTATTAAGACAATGTCCAACAGAAATTTTAGAGATATTGAAATATTTTACATTCTAGAACAATCACTACAGTAGAGTCAAAATGTATTTTAGATTACATAACATCACAAAAGATTAAGTACTACATATGTAAGTAAGAACCTCGCAAGAAGGACTTGAATATAAATGTTTTTAAACATGAAACTCAACATACACAAACTGGGACTCATTTTCTTGGAAAATATACAAACTAATTTTCTAGCAAAATAATTTAAATGGTTCTTTACTAAAAAGATACAAATAAGCTTTGTAATATACTTATTATTAAACTAATTCACATTAAACTAGAACCAAAGAGATTGTATTTATTTGTATACCAATGAAATTGTACTCATTTTATTAATTGGTTTTATTTTGTAGCTTCCGAAGTCCTCTGTTGGGAAAAAAATCTAATGAAATTAGGTAATTATAAAGTAATCAACAAGTCACAGTTTTTGTAAGTCACTCATCAAACAAAAAAATGTTTCACAATACATTCATTTCATAAAATAACTCGCAAATTACAAGCACAAAATGTCTTGATTGTCCATGTCATGTACCACACACAATACCTATACATTAAAAGTGTTACTTATTGAAAATTGAAACATATGTTTCTGATACATCTGATAGTAACACATTTTTTTAGTTTAAAACTGCTTACTAGGAAGCATTTTATTCTTAAACATGCTCACTATTAAATTGCACAAAATAAGACATCTGAATGTGTACACTGATCAACATATTGCACAGTAAGTATTCAGGTACAATGTAAAAACCTTCTATTAGAAATACAATTCTAATTATTATAAAATTCACTCTTTGTAAAGGAATCAGTGTTTAACACACTATTGCACATTATTTCCAAATCTTAAGAATTGACAATAGTGAAGGAGGAAATAACTAGCTAAATTGGTAAGTAATTGTATCTTACTTCAGGAACAGATAAAAATTCATTATCAATTGAAATTATACTAAGTGCCATAAAATAAAACAGGGAAGTAGAAATGAAATGTATTTGAGGTAAAAATGTGGCAAACAAAACTTTAATTTATTTTGTACTCTCATTTAGGCTTAATACATTTACAATATGACAATCACACCCATTCATATGTATTTTCATAAATTGAATTTTGAATGATGATGAGCCAATTTTGAAAAACAAATAAAACTAATACTGTATAACAGCTTCATACATAATTTAAATATCTTGGTTTCTTGCAATGTTCACGAAAATAGTGTAAACAAGAAACAGATACCATTTTAAATAATATAAACTTGTCTTTTGTTTTTGTCTGACTGAAATATTTTATGGCATTTCTTTTAAGAATTTGTAGAGAAGAAATATTATTTGTTGTTTTTTCTTCATAAAAAGAACATGTTGATAAACAAGTAGATGAATGAATATAGTAATTGCATTGCCTTGCATTGATTTGCATTGCCCATGAGAAGTCCTTGCAGTAAAATATTCAATCATTACCATTAAAATTTTTATAGATTTAGGATTACCAGTCACAATGTTTATTGCCCCTTTATTGCAAAATGTTCAGTAACTCTTATCAATTATTATATCAGTTTAAAAAGATAGAAGTAGACTAGATATTCAAAAAAAAACAAGAAAAATAAAATATTACATTTCTTTTTTGATTTTCACTTTACAATTTTAACATTCTAAAAATTACAACAAAAAATTTATATAGAAATAAAAGTAGGAATTAGCTCACTCTTCTTATGATACAAATATCAAAAGATTATTTTACACTGAAAAATCATCTCTAAGTATTAATTGATTTACAATTTATAATATCCAATTTTACATTTTTTTGATTTACTTAAATAATTATAAACAAATTTACTTGCATTCCACAGGCTAACAATGTAGCGCATCATTTATATTTTCAAATTTAATTTTCTTACAATATTTCTACTTTGTGTTAAACTTACAACAAATAAATTTTTTGTTACAAAAATTGAATTTCTTAAAAACTTCAATCTTTTTATCTCTCATTTACTTTTTATCCTTTTATCTCCCATTACCTCTAAGCAGCAACGGATCCAAGGAGCAATGGAAACCATGTCCCCTCTTCCACGAAGATGACATTTTTGGCAATTTTACTCAATATATTCAAAACAATACCACTTAGTGATCACATCACAACCAAAGGAGTATTTAAATTATGAAAATACATTTTTTCAGGACATTATTTTAAAAAAATTCAAAACAATAGTTCTGAGGGGGTCTGAACTGAAAATACATCCCTCCGTCTCCCAAAATACTTTCTGGACATGCCCCTCGCCTTAAAGCCTTTTTACTGATTGATATGAGATCACAACTTTTTTAATTATTATTTATTTTGATATTACACCATTAAAAGGTTTCATGTCATTAAGCTCCATATATAGCTTGTTTGACTAAACAGTGATAAAGATTGGTTAACAGTGTAAGGAACATAACAGACCTACATTTGTAAAAGAGGAAAAGAAAGGTACAAAAGAGAAATAATAAAGAAAAATATTCTGAGACATTGAGATCTAACAAGAGTCATAATCTCCTAAAGGCCTCCATTCAAGAGAAAATATAAAATAAATCAATGAATATAATTTTATTTCCATTCAGTATGTTTTGCAAATTAATTTCAATTAATAAGAGATATTTACATCACATGTGCCATAAACTTTATCTTTCCCATGATTTCAGATTTATTTTTTCTATTCTCCCCCATATTTCAGATTTACTAACAAATTTTAGTAGTACACCTCTTAAAATATCTATCTGTAAAACAGACAGGACATTTTTTCACACCAAGGATGATTATTTAAATTAAAAATAGTTATAGTTGTTGTCTCAGGATAGTGCTTTGTATCTAATGTACTTCCCAGTTTCATGTTCCACACTAGAAAAAACTCTACTTCCCCAATTTTCTTTTTAAAACTGAGAATTAGTAGTTTGGGGTATTAAAATGCCCAACATTTATGTTGCCCAATTTTTCTCTCCGTTTATCCATGAGGAATGTAGTTCATCACAGTTGATACCATTTTCAGCATTGTTGGTATGCATTTAGATCCTGTTTGCTTTGTTACATGTGTTCTGCATTTTGAGTCTGATATTGAATTCAGTCGACGTGTATTATAATATCAATTTAATTTTGTTAAAATGAATGAATCCTTATCTGAAATAAGAGATTTTGCAATGAGTATAAGTGAAAGTATAAAACTTATGTTCTTATTGTTGTGCTCTTTTAAAAACCTGTATTAAAAAATTCCAATTTTCTTCATACTCATTTTCAAAGGAGTGTGTGTTTTGTTTTTCTCATTTATTTATTACATATATCATTAAATTGAAATATTGAGTGACTAATTAGTGAATTTTTATTTCCTACAATGGGATTTCAAAAATTTTAAATCAATGATAATATAGTACCAAGTTTTAAGCAGTACACATAAATGAGTTTAAAAAATAAACTGAATTTTGTAAATAATTAATAGTGAGTCAAAACACACACATACCCCCTAGCTGGAATTTAACATTTCTTTTTGTTTCCTGATCCTCAGAGGGCTATTGATCAATTTCTTTCAAACTTCATTCCTAAACGTAATTTTTTTTTCACACCTTTTTCATCATGATTAAGAAAAGTTATTGGAGAGAAAATGTTAATTCTCTCATAAGAAACAACATTTTTTTGTAAGTTGTTTTTTGTACAAAGTTATTATTATGGAAAAATATATTAGAGAAAAAAGCCCTTGTTGATTCACCTATTCTGAGTTTCAAAATGATATAAAAAAAGTATGATTTGGGTTTTAAAATTAATATTTATCTTACAGCTACAATTATTTAATATAATTTTATCACCATTTTGCTCATTAGTTTTATTTTAAAAATTGGAAAATGTTTCGGATGACATAAATGCATTTTCAGATCAGGCAGAGGAGTAAGTTTATGGCCTTCTCATTAATAAAGACATCTGCAGTAACGACAACCACAACAACAACAATAATAATAATAATAATAATAATAATAATAATAATAGTAATTGTAGTAATAATAATAGTAATAATTGTTGTTATTATTAATAATATTAATATTATTGTATTACTTTTTATCATTATCACTATTATTTTGAATAGTTAAAAAGAGTTAAGTCAAAACAGAAAGGTACAAATTATATTGAAGGCGTGAATTTTTTAAATGATATTTTAATTGGGTTTTGCAAAATATTTTGAAAAATATGTTCTCACTGAATAAATACTAATAAAGTTAATTTTAGTTTTCTCAAAAATTTCTGCATGCTCTTGGAATGCCTTTTGCTCTTATTTGAAGTGTTTCTTCAAGCATCTACCCTATTATGATATATTTTTCCAAAGGGTACAGCACAGAATAAACTTCAAAGAAAACCATTTTTAAGAAATGAAAAAAGTGTATGGAATCTTTGTTTTAAATATAAATTTAATTTCTAGAATTTCGTCTCACTCGCTTCATAGAACAAATAATTTCTTCCAATCTACATTAATTATTCAAGCCCAAAAATATCAAATGAAATCAATTTGTTCCCATGTATTCTTTAGTTTCCAAATCAAATGCAATAGCATTATTTTATATCATAACCCTATTTTTATAATTTTTTTCTTGTGATAAAATAAACTTAACGTTAAAAATTACTTATGCAACTGACTTAAATAGCTCATTGAAAATATTGTATTCCAAACAATATGTTTTACTATAAAGAGAAAAAAATTGCATGTATGCCTAAACCAAAAAGATGTCTTTTATTCTAGAATGAATATTTGCCTAAAGAGATAATTTTTTAACAGATAACATAAGACCATACAGACAAAGTAAAAGAAAGAGTGATTGATGATTAATGTAATGCTCTGACATTACATTAAACACATTAAATAATATATAGACTGAAGGCATGAATTAGATAGGTATGTAGCATGAATACATAATATTAAATTCACGAGCCTTAAAAAAATAACTTATCATAAATTTCTACTAATACAAATTGCAAAAAATTTGAGCTTAGAAAAGAGTAAATCATATTTTTATTCAGATATTTATTCTATTCCTTATTTTTATATCCAAATGTATCCAGAGTCAATTAGAGATTAAGTTAATTCAATTAGTGAGAATAATAAATAATGCAAGCTCTCATATATATAGGGATGCACTGGTGTCAGAACATTCAGTCCATTCCGGTTCTGTACTACGCACGTTTGCAGTCTGTTATGATCTAAAATCAAATGAATTATAACTAGAAATTTACAAGTTCTGCTCACTTTATCAAAGAAAGCCAAGTAAAACGGAAAAAAGGCAGAAAACACAGACACGAATTAAACAAGAAAACTCATCCTCATCAACACTTTTCATTGATTTTATCTGTCTTTTATAACTAAAGTGATGAAAGAATATAAAACAGAAATTGAACATCGACATTTCTAAATATATAGTCAAAGGTGGATCCATAAAATTTTTAATTCATGAAAAACTATTTATACAATGCCACCGAATTAATATCAACTAAAAATTTAGAAAAGGAAGAAAAAATAAGTGTGGAAATTTTTATTAGAATAAATTTCAATTAAAAAGAAAATGATTTCAATTTCTCAAAAAAAAAAATGTTTAAAAAAATTTAAGCACAATTAAATTCCAGCAATGTGAACATTCATGTAGTGATGGAAATACTATTACATAAATGTATTGAAGCATGAAATTTAAACAATTCTCTCTCCCTCTTTTTTTAAAATTTTTTAAATAATCCAATTTGATTCGCTTCTTTTTATGAATGTATCTTAATATCTGAATGCACATTATTCAATCTTTTTTTTCCAAGGTAAATTGTGTAAAAATATGGAAGTTCACGCAAATGAATATCTTAAGTGGTTCTAAGCCCGACCAAATAATGGGGCTCCCCAATAACAGAAGTAATGAACATGTGGACATAAAATTAATATAAAAATAAACTAGACACTTGGCAATTAAAATAATAATAATAATAATAATAATAATAATAATAATAATAATAATAATAATAATAATAAAATATGTTAAATATTTATGAACCAATATAAACTTTTGAAATAATTGATACATTAATACCAATAAATTTGTTTAAAGTCTAAACCATTACAAATCCGTCTGCTTAATGGTCAAATCAGTTATTTAATTTTTTATCAGACAGACATTAACAAATTTTAATTAGTATAATATATTCTTTAAAAAGATATTAGGGTTCTTATCCAGCAGAGACCCTAAGTAAGTGCTTAGCCTGTTATGTATTACATATGCGTAATACACATACTAAATACCCTACATGTACTATGTATGAAAAAAAATTAATGAACTTAAATTTAGTTTTATATTATTTAATAGTAAAATAATTTCTAAAATAAGATTACGAATAAAAACCAAAATTTCAGGAACAAACAATAGCCCCTGTTGTCCCCATGAAGCCTTATCCATGCACATTTTTCCTTAATGATCATTCAGACAAAAGAATATAGGCAGCTGAGAATGAGAAAATTACTGCAGAAGGGAAGACATCTGAAATATTCATAAAAGAAGAAAAGTATAGCAATTAAATTGCCACTTCAACCAAATAATAATAGTAATAACTGATTGTACCATGGAAGAGTGGTAACATACAAGGATGACTTACAAGTTATTATGAACATTAAAGCCATCTGTGGGTGCAACAAAGAAAACAAAGAGATAAACCATATGTTTTTTTAAATGTATATAAATATGCTGCTAATCTCCTTCAAAAGAACTTAATTCTCAGAAGCAATAAATTAATTGTTTTACTTCCAGGAACATGTTTTGAGGCAAGTATCTTATGAGATGGCACATTAAGAAATAAAAAAGAATGAAAAATGTTTGCCAAACAAAGAGATTTAACTTAAATGCATACTACTTCCCTTAGAAAAGTTCATTTTTTATTGTAAAGATTTTTCACAATATCAAAATAAAGAGAAAAGAATGACATTTTAAATACTTCTTTATTAAGTTCCTAAGTGATCGTTCAAGTTTTAACATTTACCTTTAAACTGATTTTACTATTTAGATATCCAAGACTTTTTCAGGTTATAGTGCATGACACTGAATTTTCTACCAGGTGAGTGACTAAATAATCAAAATTTTCAGTTTCTCTTCAAATTAGAGCTTGCAATATCAATTGTAAATTGAAACAAAGGAATGAAAGCACAAAATGAAAAATTCATAAACATTCTGAAAACATGAACATTTTAACTGATTATTGACAAGACCAGCACAAGAAAATGTAAAAATAATTTGGTAGGTACCTTATTATAAATGTAAAATAATTTCAAACAACACAAAGATATTTTACAATCTGTAAACAATCTCTTAGAAATAAAAATATTTAAAAATTTATAATTAGTGTGTCCATTTAGAAGTAATCCAACTGCCTGCAATGCCAAATGAATTAGAAAATGCTAGTTACTCAAAAACATCCAAAATTAATGACGAAGCATAAGAAGTGCAATCTCAAAAACCATATTATTTCACTCCAATTTAATTTTAAGGGGAGAAAAGAGGGCAAAATTAAGGGGAGAAAAATAATATCACTTCTGTGTAATTAGAAATTATTTTGAAGTTGACAATGATCAATCAGTTCACAGTTGAAGAGACTGAGATGAATGAGAAAGATTATAAATAACATAATCATTATTGCCTGCCCTCGTGCTCATTATCACACGAAAAATTAATTTTGTAGGAGCATGTAATTTCATTTCTGCAGATAGTATTGAAATTGGAAGGGAAGTGGAAGGAAATTAAGTCGTGTCAGCACTTAAACAACTTTTACACTTTGTAAACTTTGAATAAACTAGACAATAACCATATTAAAATAGTATATTTATAATATGCAACCATTTCTCATTACAATCAATTTCTATAACCTAGATAGTGAAAACTTCTAATACCAAAATTACACAGGGCAGAAGCCAAAACACCTTCCTAAAATCTTACCTTTTACTTCACTTTTCAAAATCTGAAAATTGTTCTTAATCATTAAGGGACAATAAACACAAAATTAGAACATAGACAGTCATCTCTTTAAAATTTTGAAACTGTCTGAAAGATCAAATGCCACAGCTTTTCCTATTTCCTAATTTTAAGTTTGCACATAAAATCTGATGAAAACAGTATTTTTAATAATAAAACAATATGTCATAATACACCATATGAATGGGTGAAAACCAGAACGGTATTAGTGACATTTTATAAATTCTGAGAAATATGTTTATTTCAGTCAATATCACTGTAAATTCATGGTACATTGTTTCATCATTAAAACCACGAAAATACATTGCCACTAAAATATAACCTAAAATAAACATGTTTTTTCAGAATTTATAAAATGTCACTTAAACCGTTCTGGTTTTCAGCCATACATAATCAATAAAATTTCATCTATATAAATTAAATACATAAAAAATGTATTTCAAAAATACTGTGTGATGAACAGGTCTACATTTAATTCATTTAATGGTGCCAAGATGCTCACTTATATGACAGAATGCCTCAACACCATGTAAATTTTGGTTTTGGAATTTCTTCGTGGCAAGTACAGGTTACTATTCTTTGTTTTAAAGCAGATGTAGACCCACTGCCTAGATGTTTCATTATGCAAGAATTGTTACAAATAGGGAAAAGGTCTAGTTAGAATAATTAGAATTAAATTTGGAAAGAAAATAATTTTCTTGTATCAATTTGGATGAATAAGAAATCTGTTTTAGTCAATGGCTTGCCCATGTAGGCACAAGAAAAATTATGTTACATAGAATAAAAATGAATTTCCAACTAATTAGTAATGCTTTTAAGTAGAATACAACAGAGATAACATAAGAAGTTATACTGATATACCTTCAAGCGACTGAACACAAGAGGTCAGAAATCAGAAGACATTACATCAAAATCAGGATATGAATGTGAGGATGACTTATACGTCACCCCAAGTCTGCCGCAACCTTTAGATCAATAAACCTTATCCACATTGAAAACTGCCAGTAAATGATATAGTGTATTTTTAATTGTGCTTGCCTCCTCCTCAGGAGAAACAAATTTTGAAATGCACCTTCTTCTACATAGAGAGAGGTGTTTAAAGATCAAATTGTTAAGCAACACAACGAACTTTAACAAAATTCTTTTTAGCTTACATTTTTGTGTGGAACAATTTCAACTGAGTTGGAGAAGAAGGGTGAAGAATTCTAATGGAGGAAGGGGAGTGATCTCTAAAGGCAGTCAGAAAGGAAAAAATTGACCTAATGTAGATCAAGAAAAATCCAAATGTATATGTTATTTGGAAGAGGCCAGAAGGAAGATTCTTTGATTCTCAGAGAGGAAACTATGTAAGACTGCAAGGAAAGAAATAAAACACAGACATGAAAAAAGATCACTTATACAATGTGTCACATCGTAAACTGTGAGAAAAGACTATGAGAAAAAGACTAAGAGAAGAGAATATGTTGCATATAGAATTATAAGAAAAAGTGAAGTTAAATTGCCCAAGAATGGATGCTTTGGATGTGATAGAAATATTTAAATTCCTAGTTCTATCAGAAGAAAAGTTTATGTGCAAACTATATCAGGAGAAAAGTTTGTCTCATGAATAAAGAAGGTTTTTAAAGTTGGGAGTACACGAATTACATGTCATAACTTTACTAAAACAATAACAGAACCAAGAACAAAGCAGAATCTTTCAGTAGATGTCAACATTCTCACATTCAAATTCTCAGATGTCGGCAGATGTAGATTAGATGGCTGAGACACCTGAAAACATTCAAGCCTCAATATATAGTAGTCTTAGGATATACTCATCTATGGTTAGGACAAAGAAATATTCAAGTGATGGCAAGGGCATGGAAATCAAATTTCCATAGAAAAAATTAGATGATAATATTTTGTAAGCAGAAAGTATGTCATGAATGGAAAGATTACAGAATTAACAAAATTTTTAAAAAACTAAAAATCATAATATATTTTTCAGATCACAAAGAGGAATTGACAAATCTTCAAGAGTTATTGTCCCATTAGTGCTCTGTGGTGTACTTATGCTTATGTCTGTCTGTCTTTCATGATGAAACTCTTGAGACATGCAAAGACATTGTTACAGATATGTGACCCACTAGCATGAATTTATAGGTGTTAAAACCCAAGTAAATAATGCAATTACGTTTAGTGATCAAAATGGCACCCTTCTTCATTCTTAAATTTATCTATAAAATACTAACTAGTAATTTTTATAGAAGTATTAAAGTGAAGTTCAATACTTTCCTAGAAGTGATAAACATAGTTATGAAACATGAATATGACATGTGAAATACACTACTACTATGTGCTGAAAAATTGAGAGTTGTGCATTTCTGTTCCACCGAGCCCACAAGGAGTTGTTTTGTTTGAAATGAACTTTTCATTTTCATCTTATTATTTACCATTTTTGCATTATTTGGCAGTGTTATCTAACCTGTATTTTATTTATATTATTATGTTACATTAGTTAGTCATAATATACCATAAGTCACATTTCATGTTTTTTGTTTGTGAGAACTTGATGTGGATGAATGAGGCTAGCAACCTTGGAAGACAATGTCATTACAACAAACTCTATTGATATGTATTTTGTTCTGCCTAATGTCAAGTGTCACACAGGCAAGAAGAGTGGAACGAAGATTTAGAACACAATATAAGCAATGATGATGAACATCAGTCGGTAGCAAAAGTATGACTCAAGGTATTCATTCGTGATAAACCTACATGGTAAGTGTGGTGTGATACACTTTGCTTGGGCTATCTCATAACCTTTGAAATATATTAAGGACTTAAGGTGATCAAAAATTATTACAGAGAAGATTTTCATTTGGAAGGCAGAATTCTTTAAAATTTGGCAAAATTCTGTTTATTGTTTTGCAAGACCCAATAATTCATTTGCAGTGGAACATTTCATAAACCTGAATATAACTTCACATTAAATGTAATAGTATTTTATTAGGATCAATAAAACAGAGCAAAAGAATTGATCTTTAAAAAATTGTTGCTCTGCATGAAAAATATTATTATGCTTTCATTTCGAAAGCAATAACAAAATACGTTTCATGTGCTCACAGGTGTGTTTGTGCACCAGGTCATGTATTGTAAACAAAATAAAATAAAAAATAATATAATCACTCACAATTTACTTATTTAAACTGTTATTCCAAAATCAACCATTTCCTTGACAAAAAACATACTGAACAGTAATGTGTTATAGTAAAATTATTGTGACTGAATAAAGATAAGAATAAAGACATGGTATGTTTTCACAAAAAATGTTTCGAACAATAATGTTATAAGTACATTTTCTAAATCCCCTTGGCACCTGAACACATTACTGAAGAAAAAAGTATAATAATTATCAAAAAAATATGAAGAATAATGAGATGACGAATAACCCACAGTTAAGTTTGAAAAGAAATACTCTAAAGTAGGTCTTGCTTTTTAAAAAAATACGTTTCATGTGCATAACTCCTGTGAAATAACTCCTGAAGAGGAGTTATTTCATTTTTGATAGCATGTATAAATTGATGATAGATGAACACACGTTAAGTAATATTAGAAAACAATACATACAATGTTAAACATTATCAGTTGAAAATACTTTAATGAACACTATGATTTTTTGATAAAGTCATAATCCGGAAGAAATGTGTAGCAAAAATATCCCCTTTTATTCAGTATCATTTGGTATATCAATTCTGCAATTTAATTGAAATGCAATTTCTGAAATACTACAAAATCATCTTGAGTAATAGTAGGAAATCTCATGGAACAATGTAATCTCAGAATTAAAAAAAATTGTTCAATTAGTTATCAAAAAGAACTATTTAACCAAAAAACTAAAGTATAGTAGAAAGTGGAAAAAAAACGTTGGATACCGTTTGTGGTGCTTTCTTGAGTAAATCAATCAAATCATGAGAAGTAAATTTATCATAAACATTACTAACAATAAAATATGGAACATTGCACCAATCAAGAACAGAACTATTTGAATGAAATTTGCCTTTTCCTACAGTATTAGTTATTATTTGTCACACAAGAACTCAATTTTTAAGTAGTGGAGATTTCTCGAGAAAATTTTTAAAAGATTAGAGTTTTAGGTATCATTAGAATTCTTAAAAGATATCTCATTCACCAGCATGCAATTTTAATTCAAAAGCAAGTCAATAGTGAAATGGAAATTTCAAAACAATATTTTCCACTTTGATTTCAGGGAACACTGAGGTTACTTGGGGGAATTATTGTGTGAACTGTTCTAAGCCTTGGAGACGTGGTGGAAATGGACACGGCTGGGAGGTGGACACTTCGATTTAATTGTATTCCGACCTTGAGCAGACTGCTGTTAGGGTAATATTCACATATTTTCACAGTTTGGGCATTCGGGGACTGACTCTAACCAGGACGAGTGAGATTTCACATTTATAGATTTTAGAAATGGGTTTGAATCTAAAACAGAAACACATTTAGTCCATTTTCTTAGCTATTACCATTTTCAGGTTTTAACAATTGATACACAGAATTGTAAATTTAAGAAAATTATTTTCACAGTATACTATTTATATTGTGTAAGGAATTAAAATATGTTTACTTATGAACATTTAACGTTCATATTTAATTAATTTGTAGAATACATAATGTTCTATATTTTTATAATACAGTCCAATGTATGGCCTACACGTTGTACCAAACTTCTTTGTGCTTGACGTTTGAGGATCATGTGTTAACGCCGGCAGTGGTTTTCTTGTGACATCCAATAGCAGTAGGTTTTATCAATGTCGTAATCTACCTTATGAAGAGGATAAGAGCCACGTATTTGAGACGCATCAACTCTAAATTGCACTTCATTAAAAATATCCAGACAGTATAGATATCGGACTGAAGAATAACAAATTATACATTTGATATTTTAGCGTGCACGGGGCCAGAGCAGTAATGCACGGCAACGCTGGCTCTACTGAGGCCCTGGTGTCAAGCATTAAGACCTTTGGTTCAACGTATGATGAAATATTTTGCTTTTGTTAAACAGGGGCGGATCCAAAGACAAATTTTGGAAGGGGAAATTAAAAATGTGTTGGTCGAATGTGTCATATTACAAATTTTGTAAAATGTCGCAAGTTACACTCAGCTCGTGCTGCGATTCGATTTTATTCGTTTTAATGATTATCCGAAAATATTTTTGCTTGAAAGTTTCGTGACAAGTTAAAAATAATAGAGTCTGAAAAATTGTAGGAGGGAAATTTCCTTCATTTTTCTCCCTGTGGATCCGCGCCTGTGTTAAAGCATGTCTTGTTTCACTGCCTCAAACCCCTAATGTAATTGTTTCCTCCACGCTAAACTGGAACATGCTGCAATAACTTAGTTGGATTTCAATTTGGGAGATATTAGTTTAACACCTGAAATTTAACAAATTATATAGAAAAAATTGTTTAGAGCTTGTTACGTAGCAAGAGAGCTGTGAATAGTTCAAAGAAGTCTAAGGCAGTAGTAGTCGTAAAAACAAAATTGGACAGATTTTTTAAAACGAAAATGTGTATCTGCAATATTGTTAAAACAAGATTGAAAAACCAAAAATTACAAACTTGTATTCTTCATACCTTTTCATTTTGAAGCGAGTTCCTTCTCACGGCAAGAGCTAATTACAATGAATTAGGATTTGAATGTTTAAGCAGTTCCGAACTCGGTTAACGGAAAGTCATGTAAAGGAAACTTCTTGAACATGTACGATAAATAAAAGTGAAATAACGATGTCAATTATTGTTTTCATCCGCAAACCTGTGATACCTCACATTTAATAAACTTTCTTCTTCCCCAGCTTATCAAAAATCGCAAAGGAAATCACAAGTTTTAGGTACATGTCACACACGTAATTTAAACAGTAATACACTGTTTTACAAAAAAGATATAGCCAATGTGATCAGTGGTTTCACACCTGGCCGTGCAGAAATGAAACGACAGTAACACAATGTGAGTCCGTAATTTATTTTTTTTCGCTGTGTTCGTAGTTGTGCGAACAATAATCGTGGCATTGGACAAGTACATCTACTTGTGCCCTTGTAGTGAGTTGAAGCGATTTGGAACACCGAGACGACGTTGGGGTGGCGTGGCGAGCGGGCAAGAGTCGAGTCCGACCACAGGCGTCACACGCCGGAACCAGAGGCCCTGGGCAGCGCGGGCGCC
>BOPP01000111.1:3768314-3811997 GCA_017312745.1 Gryllus bimaculatus | reverse complement strand
CCCCGCTGAAAAAGGCGACCGCAGCCGAGCGTCCGTCGCCCTCGCTCGCCACTTCTGGGTAGCGGCTTCGCCTTTCGGTCGCAACATCGCTGCCGGCAGGCAAAAGGGAACTCATGCCGGATTCCACCCCTTCCCCCGTTTGCTCCGCGACTCACTTGGCATTCACCTCGTTTCAACCATTCCTTCGTTCCTAATAACGATGATTGCTTGGCTGAATGGTCAACCCCGCCGAAAGAAATGAATGTTTGACGTCCACATACTGCTGCAAATATTATTTGTGCCTACAACTACTGCCGCCTGTCAGGATTTTATGAGAGTTTCAAGTGCACGTTGCACTGTACCGGAGTAGTTAGCACACGCTATGGGCTCAGCTGACGGGCGAAGGAGTTCAGTCGCATGGCCCCCGCTGGAATCAAACATGGCACTTTTCACGATTATCTATAGACTGACGATCCACGCTGGCGGGGAAATATCTAATAGACATGAACTGAATACCTCTCATACGAGAATTCCCAACCTTTCTGCTTCATTCACCCCTTATAAACGATTGTTTGCTTCATCGACCCCCTTACGTTTTCTCTGTAATGTCCGTCATAATGACACAAACATCTGACAAAATGACACAAAGAGTTGCACGTAAATTACATAAAGATACGAATTTCGTACACCAATATTCTCGTAAATATCTTGATTGGCCAATAATCGAAGACGCTCCGACGTTTGTGTAGTCGACTTCCTAATCTTCATTGAAATGCAATGGTTGTTGAGTACTTTTGAAGTACTGGCCATCATATTTCTCCAGTGGGTATTGCGGATAGAGTATCGTTGCGCGGTAGAGTATCGTTGTAAATGCATAGTTATAGTTTCTGGAGTTTTTTTCTAAACATCCTAATTCCTTGGGATGAACGACTGATACGGAGTAGTTACGAGGCGACGAAAGAAGATGAGCTAATTTGTAATTTATTATCATACGTTTTGTTGCTTTATATACGAAAATCGATAATAAGTTCAATGTTTTGAAGTCAATGGGATAATGCTTATTCTGAAAACGCGTCGGCTCATATTCGGCTATGGACCCCTTAATCATCACTGACCGCTGTCACAATTTCATCGACCCCCAGGGGTCTACACACCCCGTTGGGGAACCCCAGGGGTCTACGGCCCCCGTTGGGGACCCCTGCTCTAATACATTAATGTAGAATTTCTTAGATGCGCGAGACTTACGCACTCAAGGCATTCGCAACATCATGGACGTCACCCTCAGTTACTGTTCTTTGTCACCAGCACTACGACTAGTTATGATGTTTTTTACAAACGTTTGCCAACACAGTGATCGTCATACTTTTAACAATTCATTTCATTTTGTTTTACCAACGCCCGTTACACTAACGGATTGTCAAACTGTGCTTCAGATTTTGAGGAAGAATTCTCGACAATCAATGTTTAACGGGTTGTTAAAAAGTTGAGATGATGTTACATTAGGCAAAATTCAATCCCGAAACAGTTTATCAAAAGGTGTGGATTTGACAACACAAAATAAAACTGAACACATACTGTGATATCCGTCAAAAAGAAACACACCAGAGACTCGATACTGCATCTTGAGTTCACGATTTTATGCTATTGGGTCATATATAATTTAGGTTAACATAATACATGTAATATATTAATAATTATAATTATATGCAATATTATATATAAAACGTTATTACTATAGTAGTAATATGTATTAGAGAGATATCTATTAGAATATGTACGACGGCGGTACTCTTTTTAATAGTCATTCTCTTCCTTTTCAACTTCAAAATGAGACCAAACAATTTTAAATTGCGTACTAACACACAAAGTGAGAATAAACACGGTCAGATTGGGATTATACACAATCAATTTGAGATGTAATAATTTCAAATCGAGAAAAAACAAAGTTGAATCGGCTAGAGTTGATGTTAAAAAAACTAACCTAAATTTTTCCGTGTACGGGTAAGGTAACTGCGTTATAATGATTAACATAAAGAAAAAGGAAGCCGAGAAGACCAAAATACAAATTTGTGCAGTATATAATAATAATGGTGAGTGGAGAGGACTCGCTAACACACTTGGGAGTGAAGAGATCAACTGCGTCGGTGAGTAAAAAGTTAAGACGAAATACCACGATAACGCGGTGGACGAAGAGTGAAAATTTCAGAGGGACACGGATTTGATGGTTCAGTACATAGAGGAAAATCCAAATATTACATTAAAAGAACTGAAACAAAAATTTGATGATCAGCATCAAGTTATTGTTTCTACCGAATGGTGACATCAGCATTTGGGTGGCTCAATGTTTACGATAAAAGACTTTCGCAAAGAGCCTGAGAAAATGAACAGCGATGTAAATAAAAGAAAACGATACGAATATGTGTTACAGCTCTTAAATTATCAGGCAGATAATATCTTTATAATAGCATGGATGAAACAAATTTCAATTTATATATTTCACAAACGAAAGGACGTTCAAAGAAGGGAAATAGACATTTCTGAGAAAACGAGTATATATATGAGAGTGTGTAGTTATACAGTTACCAGAAACATTGTTCTTATTCCAAATGTAATTTGTATTCATTATTACTAAATTTTGTGATTAATGCATTTTGGTGTTTAAATGGCTGTAACCTCATTTTTATTTACTTAGTTGTTTCAACCTGTTAAGTCTCAATTTGGAAGTGATTGGCCCCGATTTGAATGTTTTATTCCCAATATAAAATTGTTTGCGCTCAATTTGATTTGTTTGTTCCAAATTTCACATTGTTTCGTCTCATTTTGAAGTTGAAACGGTATAGAAAGTACTTGAAGATCTTCGGAATGGCGCTGGTTGTTGAAACAACCACAGACCTGATTTGTCAGTCTGACAGACATTGGCTCCAGGAAGTCCACTGCTCCTTTACGATATGGGCCAATTCTTTGTACTTCTGGATCTTCGTCTGATACATTGCGGTACGATTGCTGGTATGTCTACACACTGCCATGTCTACAAACCACAGTTTTTTCTTCCTCTATTTCAGAGTGTTATATCAGAACTGTTCGATCTGTCAGTGTACTTTGGTCACAGTACAGTTTATAACTGCTGCTTTCCAGGACTAATTTTTTATACACTTGTAAAAAGTTGCACCGTAGCATAATGTTAAATCATCGATTTTGAATCTCAACTGCAACACATTTTTTACCCTAGCTAGATAGCTAGCTCCAGCCGCTGTCTGGAGAAGAATTCTAGCGAAGGGCTGCTCTGATGGGCAGTTTTTCGTGGTTTCCCCTATCAATTCCAGCCAAATGCCGGAGCAGAATCTTAACAAACAGGCCACGGACCGCCGGGATCATAGAGCTTATCCCGGTTGGGGCGGTGTGTCGTTGGAGGGCGGTGCGTCACCATCCAATGCCGAATTTCACAGCCCAACGGACAAGTAACATTTCCTAGGTTCACTTCACTAATGGCGGTGGTCGTTGACGTCCCCGGAACCATCAAGCGATCAATCAATCCCGGCCACCGGTGGTGCAGCGACAAGCCCTGCCGCTAGGCTATTGTCGCCGGTTTGGCAACTCGAACAACACAGACCGATGTTTGAGCGCCCTCCGGGGGTATTCAGTCCAGCAGTGGTTGCGTCACAGCTTTCCCACTGCGGCTACGCTCAGCGAACTCCTCTAAGCAGCGCCTTGCGCCTTCCTCCTTTCAGCTCGAGAGGCTCGGAAATTGGCATTGACGGCACAGATATCATCCTTGGGAGAAACCAACAGCCGAAAGGTCTTCCGAACTTTTTTACATAAATATTACCAGGTTCCTTGAAATAGCACAAAGTTCCATAAATTCCTTTATCGCTTTGGCTCCCTGCCCGAATACCAACAGCTTTTCGAGACATTCTGGCTCGCATTCATCACAATGCTTAACCGTTTTATAATATCCAATACTTTAAGTGTCGGCTCACTTTCAATTTGGGTAGAGATTCTCTTCTAACGCATCATAAAGAGTGGAAATTGCGTAACCGATGACCGCAACTGGAGCGACCACGACCGACATCGACTGTATGCTGTAAAGTAAACTTAAGTGCTAAATGCTGTAAGTATAGTTGTATGCTGGAAGTCGAACTTCCATCACGGCTCACCATCGCACGGCCGTCCTACAGCCCATGAATGGTGCAGCGAGGTGTTTAATGATGAGAGCAGGATATGCACAGATGTTAGCAATGGTACTAAATTTGTGCTTTTTATATTTTCTCACAGAATAGCAACCCACGCCACCGATTCTAATCTTACCATAACTAACAAAAGGGGAGCACAACACAATAGAGTTAGAGAAGAGTATGGAGAAGCTACATTTACATATAGTAAGTACATGCAAAGACAATATGTAGTATCTAGATAGCATATAGTAGTACTTGTTTAGATAGTATCTGTTCCTACCACAGCATATTGTGACGTCATGGATACTCACAGCGAACACTAATACAGAGCTTTCATATAACAAATATTTATTTAGAAGGAAAACACGACAAATATTTACAATGATTTTACACTTCACACCCTAGCTCTGATAGACATGCTATCTCCTGATCGCGAGAGCGATCCCAACACGATTGATGATCGGTTTCAATTGTGGCACTCGCCACTCCTGCATCTGAAGCGCGTACAAAACCAAGCTTCCGTGACCGGATGTCACACTGAGACACAAGTCCGTACCGGCGTTCCAACGGATGTTTTGCCTCGATCGCAGGAGCGATCTTACCCGATTGAGAATCGGCCGCTAGTCGTGGCACTCAACCACTCCTCACCTCGGAGCACGCACACAGCATCGCTCCCACGTGACCGCAGTCACCCAAGGACACTAAGTCCTCCACAGGCTCGTCAACAGGTGACTTGCCTCGCGAGCCCTACTCGCCGCTGCACCGTCGTGGCTCCAAATTTGTGCATTCGCACGAGGTTCTCCCACTGTCTCCAGAACCCTTATGTACTCGAGGCTCACGTGACCTACTACGTCACGCCCCCGCAACACCCTTCTCCTCGCCATGAGGTTTGGGTGTCCCTTCCTTAAGACTGGAGGACCCCAAAGCCTCGTGTCTCCCTTTGCCGCGTGCTGGCTTTAGGAAAAACCCTTCTCTCCCTCCTGTGGCGAGGCGAATTTCTGTTACTAATCTCTTAGTACGCGTCGCCAAATAGCTGCCAAGAGATTCGTTTGCTAGTACGTTACAATATGTATCAATACGTGTGCTGAGTTCTTACTGTGAAATCATTGAAGTGAAATTCTAATGTTTAAATTGGCAATTATTTCAGTAATTGTTTAAAAAACATAAACCATTGTATAGCCCGACCAAGCAAAGTGTAGGACTGAAGAGAGACCGGCGTATCTGAGAACTAACAAGGGCGACTTTGTACATCAAATAAACTGAATTTGCCCTGTACAGGCGCGTCAATGACTAAGGCCGCTAGTCTCGTAAGTGTAGTGCATGTTTTGTCACGGGAGGTGGAGATGACCTTCCCAGCTGGATAGCGAGATCCAGCGCCGACCTACATGTCCGCTAGCGGGGTTTTCTGCAACCTCCAATCAAGCATCTCCCACCAGCCCACCACTCCAGCCCGGACAAGGTCTAAGCTCACGACAGGTCTCCTGGCATGAGTGTTAGAGCAGTGCATGAGTGTGTGTGTGTGTGTGTGTGTGTAAGAAGGGGGTGAGGGTAGGAGAAGGAGAATGGCACGCGGTCCGTGGCCTGTTTGTTACGCTACTTCTCCGGCTCTCGCCTGTCGGTGATCGAAGAAACCACGGAACACTACGGATCAGTGAAGCCGGACGCCAGAATTTTTCCTCTCATAGCTGCTGAATTCGAAATTGCTGTCTAGCCAGGGTCGAAAATTCTGCAACCGTCGTGAATCGAACCCTAGGACATCCCGGTCAAAGGCACTGCTGATCCACCTAAACCTGTGGCAGCGATGCAGAGGATCAACATACTTCGACACTGGCGATTTTTCAGTTCTGCTGAGTAGTGTAGTTTACCCTCATCAATAACAAATATAGCCCCATATTATTGCATTCAACACAGCAATGCCGCCTTTTTGAGTTGTAGTGACTCGTTGTAGTGAGTTGTAGTTGACGGACTCCTCACTCCAATGTTTGCGGGTTCTGCCTATTCAGACTAGGTTGGGGGATTTTTAAAGAGTGAAAATCTACAGTAAATATGAAATAGCTGCTGCACGTCGTGGATTCCATACTTTTGCAATTCTTGGTTAACGAGATCCCATGCACGCCAGTATGGAAATCTTCTTTCGGCAGGGCAAGAGCATCTAAAACTGAACATGTGCAGCGATTTCTGGCGGCAATATGGGAATAAGACGTCAGTCCAAGGCAGAATGCCAAATTTGGTAGATTAAAAATTCTGTGAACGGCTTCTATGAACACGCCATCTTGTCGATCGCCAGAGCTATTATGGATTGAACTATTGAAGTGCTAAGCTAGTGACCTGTAGCAGCAAAAATGCTGCTGAACAAAACCACACAAAAAGGTTTTCCACAAAGTACCACACACACTCCTCAAGAACAACAGATAAAATACTCTTGGACAACAATGAAATAAATTAAATATTTTAACAAAAACAATCTTCAGGAATACTGCAAAACTTTATTTGCGCACTAAATGCAAAACACTAGTACAATAGTCCTTTACATTAAAAAACATCAAAATATTTGCTGTTCCATAACGCAACACGTGAATAGCAAATATTTAGTGGCAGCCTCTTCCTAAAAGTCTTTCTGTCACTGATGGCATCTGTGTCCTAAGCAGTGACGCACTTGGTATGAAAATTCAGTTTCCCATACAAATTTTCATATAATTCCCATATAAATCACAAAGTACTACTGGCATTACCTGTGATAATCAAAAAATTATACCGCGATATTCCACGATTATTCCACGTGAGGTTTTCGACGTAAGGTTATGTTACAATAATGGCTGCAATTTCTTATGATATTTTATTAATATATTAGAAATACAAAGTAATTGCAGCGGTTTATTTGGATTTGTCAGATATTTGCGGATGACATTTAGCTTAAATTACCCTCCCAGCCAATATCTGATCACATCGCTAAAGAAGTACTCCTGGGCATCAAAGACTATTGTTGTGAACTATACCGATTGATTGTTGTGAATTCACCAAAAATACCATTTTTATTTTTGACCGTACTAATACTCTAAGTTCGTTCACCGAGAGTAATGGCCCAGCGCATGAACTGTCGGCAAATGTCACTACAGGCCCTCTGACCGGGAGATCTTAGGTTCGAGTCCCGGCAGTGGCAAGATTTTTTTCAACACTACCTTGTCAGCTAGGTCGATTTCAATCGTTGTGTGGAGGAGAATTCTAGAGGCCGGCTGCTCTGATCGATAGTTTTCTGTGGTTTCTCCTATTAATACCAGGTAAATGCCGAAGCAGTACCCTAGAAAACGAGCCACAGACCGTGCGAGATCTTTCCTTCATATTCACACCCACCCGCATGTACTACACTACCACACATGTCGAGACACTGGTTGGTAGTGGGAGATACTTATTTAGGGAAACCCCCGCTAGCCGACGGTAGGTCGGTGCCAGTTCTTGCTATCCAGCGGGAGAAGATCACTGCCACCTCCCGAGGAAAACATGCACTATACTTACGGGACTAATGCCCGCTTTAGTTGACGCGCCCCGAATCACTAACAACCTACCAACTAATCGAAGATCATTCCAAATTTGTTCTTATTATTGAATGGTTGTAATATTTGAAGAATGAATACTTCTGTACCTATGTAGGTATTATTGTTGGCAATCATTTATCATGTCTGCAACATGTTACACAGAAATGTCAATTTTCGTATTCTGCTTTGCGATAACTGTTTCCTTTCAGTAAACTGTCATCACTGAAAATTAGGGGTGGCAATAGAAACGAAAGTACCCGTAAGTAGTTATTTTGTTATTGGTATTTTTAGTTAAATCTTTGCTGCAACTGCCATTTGAGGCTACCGTAAATATCGTACCTTTCTTGAGAACATTTCTCATTATTATCCGCGGTGCCTTTTGCTGCCATCTATGCGGTCAAATTTTGCACTCCCAGAACGTTGGTGGCAGAGCAAAAACCATGCAAATGCGCAAGATTACACTGGTAGACAGTGATTTTGTTAAATGGATAACTGTAGCCGTTTCTTGCGTAATTTGCTACGCTAAAGTCAAATACAACCACAAAAATTGCCCACCGGGGTCAGTTTTCATGTAAACGCGCATGTACTAAAACTATATACATTTCGCAGGTAGCCACTTGTCGTTTATGCTGAAACGCTAGATGTTGGCAGATTTGTTACAAGACAGTGGTCGCCAACAATGTATGATATTGTAGATTCCACCCAAGATATGAAATAGATGTCAGACCGGTCAAATCAGTTGAGCAACATTGGGCATGCCCCACGTAAACGACGCGCCGACATGTGGGTGATCTGGGCTGTCCGGGTGACGCCGAGTCGAAGGCTGAGTTGCCGACGTTTCGACCATCCTGGAAGACCACGACAAGATGGTCGAAACGTCGGCAAGTCAACCTTCGAGGCGGCGTCACCTGGACAGCCCAGATCACCCACATGACTCTGGCCGCGGAAGCCTACGACTTCATTTGACGAGCCGACATGTTAGTTGTGCCCTGCCTGTCGAGTGAGAAAGGTGTTGATATTTCTATATAGTTCATAACTCATCTATTCGTAGCGTTCTATTATTATTGTTTTTACGTTTGTACGAACAGATTACTTGCAATACCACGGCAGTGTGTAAACCATTCAAATAATTTCAATCCAAATAATGTGTGTGGGGAGGTAACATTGAATAGCCAAAAGCGGAATATTATCCCTTAATAATACATGCATATGAATTGCAGTTCGGCCATCAAATCGCTGACCAGTACAAAAGGCATGTGAAGGAACTGAGCGTTCACGGACCTTCATAGATTCACTTTCTGTGGTGAACAAATAGTATACACTATTAACATAACATCACAGGCCAAAGTGATAATTTTCAGGTATGATCTTGCATGTAATGATCGAATCATTGTATTCCATTTAACAGACAAAAGGTAAAATTTTGTCGACCAGTGTTAGCAGTATTCGGAGTTAGCGGACTTCTTGGTATAGTGTGGGTGCAATGAAGTCATTGTATAATGTTTTATTTGAAACATACCATGGTGCATTGGCACGAAATCTTAAAGCTTTCGATTGATATCGCTGTAGTGTTTCTAGGTTCGCATTGGCCGCAGTGTCACTAAGTTGTATTCCGTAGATCCAGTCGGGTTTTCATATTGAATTAAAAAGATAGTGTATTAGCCAATGAGAAAGGCGACTTGTTGCGAAGAAGCCAATAGTCTTGCTTAATTGTGATACCGAGGGCTTTCCTTTTTACTTTCTCGCTACGGAGTAGAGAGAAAGTAACGTAATGCTGTGCAAAAAAACGGCGACTTTCGGCAGGAAACTCCTATTACAGAGCCCTGGTAACAAAAAAATGGATAAATCCAGTTGCCAAATTTAGAAAATAGTCCTCAGTCACGTGGTATAGCCAGAATCCCTGTTTTGTGAGTCGCTGATACCGAAAAATGGAATGACGGAAAAACGTCTGTGAACAATTCTAGCGGCTACACCGTTCAACCAATTTTCTCCAAAACTGATATTACCCAATCGATCTGGCCGATAACGCGGTTCCTTGAATTTGAATCTGATATTTTAATTCTGGGGGTATTTTATATGAAGCCCTTGGGGCATTTTCAAAATTTAAAAAAATAACTCCATCGGTTTTGATTAAATTTTGATGTTGGATAGTGTGAAGGACGATTAAGATAATGAAGTAAGTCTCATGTTCGTTAAAAACCCTGATTTTTCGAAAATTGCAATAGTTCAAACATTTTTTCGGCGTCTAACTAAAATATTAAAGACAAGATATTTTCCCTAATGAAATCTGTTCCTTAAAGATAGATTTTGAAATAAGGACATGTACAATTTTACGAAAGTTTGAGTACTTTTGTAATTTTGGGCGAAAATACTGGCGAGGAAGTACGAGCTGTTTTAGCACCACTAGTTGATACGTGTTTTCCATGGCACAATGTTTGTATGAGGGGAAATACAGCATCAAGGGGTTCCAAAGAGGTTGGATCATGTTTAGAAAGATAGTGTGAAAATCTGAGCAACTCATCACGTCGTGTAATTGCATAAGTGATTGTTGTGGAGGTCAAAACCTAAACAAAAACACAATTAAAGTTTGGATGGTAAAAACCAAAAATTGCAGCTCTGACACTATAGACCATACATTTCTAGAGCAAGGATACACAAATATGGAGCGAGCCCAAGATTCTGGTTTAGTAGAAAAACGTAGAACAATTATCCAGAATGTGTACATTCCCTGTACACATAGAACCTTGCAAACCCTATCCTACCCTAAGATGATTAAATTTGTCGAAAAATAAAAATATTTCAAACAATATCTCTACACCGTATTGCTTGCCCCATGATTCCGCATTGTTGAGCGAAAACTGCACTTCTATATAGAGAACTGTTTCGAAGTGATGGGATGGCCCATAGTTGGGCACCTGTATACAGGTTTTCCACTGACTATGGCCCATTTCAACTTGTAAACGATTCACGATATCGAAATGCAATTTTCGCTCAACGTTTCGGAATCATGGGACCTGCCGTAGGCTAGTATGCCGTAGAGATATTGTTTGAATATTTTTTTGTTTTCGAGAAACTTAATCATATTTGACTTTTTTAAATAATACTATATATTTTTCTTACTGACAATAGATAGATTATTATTAAAAGAGGAATGTAACGATGTGTCATATGTTAACGTTTTGATAGTAATTTGAGTAAAATACTACTCTTTCTGACAGGTGATTTTAAGTTAAACGGACAATATTTTCTGTAACAGCCCCTGCAACTGTCGCATTTGGGGAAGGGGGCCTTCGTGTCGCCGACACATGCGGGGAGAAGGGAGACAAAGGGAAGGTAATGGGGGGGTAGAGGGATAACTACAGCAATCCATGGCATTTGTAACGACGGATACAGGAACAAACGTCAATATTAACGATCAGAATGAAACATTTTTTTCCACTAATTCATCAGAATTAATCTTCCTCTCCTGATCGAAATTTCAAAGCATCGATTTATGGCGCCACAAAACACTAGTCAGTTCGTCATCTCTGCGTACACGATGCAGATGTGCATTGCTGTCAATGGGTGACGCAGAACTTAGTAAATAATTTATGTAGTACATATTTTATTGCCTTTCTAATTCTATCCTCGACTTATTTTATTATTGTAAACGTGCAAGTAAAGGTTGGGTGTCAGCAATAATAACAAACTTTCTATCTAAGTACCCAAAAACTCATTAATTATCCGGCAATACTTTCGCGGAAATCTTTAAGCATTCATTCCCTTTCCTTGTATTTGAAATGTTTTAAAATGTTGGCTTGTTCTTACGTCTTAGATATTATCGAGATCGATTCTTGTCAAGTTTGAAAATGACCTTTGTTAGTATTTTCCTTATACTACCAATTTCTTTATATCGTTCATTTCAATGATCAATGCTTTGGAATTTCAATCAGTGGAAGAAAACTTCAATTCTGATGAATCAATGGGAAAATATTTCGTTCTTATCGTTAATATTGATGTATGTTTCTCTGTCCTTGTAGTCAAGACTGCTGTAATTGCGCTTGTAATCTCACTGCCACCTCAGCCTCCCCTCTCCCAGTAACATCTCGGCGCCGCGGAGCCAAGGCCACCTTCCACAAAGGAGACAGTTGCAGGGCTACTACCGGAAATTTTGGCCGTTTAATTTATACTCACACGTCAGAAAGTGTTATATTTTAGGCAATCTACTGTCAAATCATTAACAAATCATTGTAAAGTAACAAATCATCGAGCATCATTGTATTCCTCTTTGTGTGATCTATCCATTGCTAGTGAAAAAAACATACAGTTCCACTTAAAAAGTCAAAGATTATAAAATTTCTTGAAAAGAAAATATTACGTACAATATTTCTAGAGCATATTACTTGCAACGTAATTTCGCATTGTTAAGGGAAAACTGCATTTCGATATTGTAAACCATTTAGAAGGTATGAGAGAGGACCACAGTTGATGAGGCACCCGGGATGGTCTATAAAATCTGTAATATTAAAATTAGGTAAAAAATGGAATCTTACATGTCACGGGCGTTAACGGGTTCTAATGATCTCGGGCAACAGAAAGCCGTCAGGTTAAAGAACCTCAGGTTTTTTGTCGACGCTCGATCATTAGAATCCTTACAACGCCCTGGTGCATATAAATAACTATTATTTGACTTTTTACTGTCAAATCCGACTGAGCATTTTTAAAGATAATGCTTGAATGACTAACGAAATGTGTACATTTATTTACAAGTAAATTAATATTGAACTGTTTATAAAATGAAGAAATTGCACCCAAATTCTTGCGCTCACTTCGCTGCTTCCCCTCACTGGGAATTTGTCACCTTCCGGAAGATCACTCGCTTGCCCTTTTGACTAAAGGCGCTGCCTTCTGAGCAGTCACTCTTCACCTTCCCTCCCCGCCAAAAGCGGCGCTCTACTGGCGATAATCCGTCTCAGCTCGCAGTCGAGACGTGCCCTCGCGCCCATTTGGAACGAGTTGGGCATGTCTGCATTAGCTGTTCGGCTGCTTGCGGTGGCTCAAACGTTTTGTTTCCGTAACATCAGTCAATTGCATTTAATTTTCCATGGAGAGTTTAATTATTCATTTAAAATGGAATGAAACTGTTTTCCTTTCGTTTACTATTAATATGTTATTTGTAAGGGGCGGATTTTAATGAAATGTAATTTTTTTCTGTTCACTTTAGAACAATGCTGTTTAGTGTAGATATTCATTTTATATTATGACGCAACGCAATGACCCATTTTATTTATTTATTTATTTATTTATTGCATTTTCGTCGATTTCGACCAATAAGTCATTTGTTACCTTTTTACGTCATTTTTATTGCAGTTTTTGCTGATTTCATCAATTTTAATATCATTTTAATGGTACTTGCTTAAAACAATATTTACGAGGCGCAAAAAATGATCACCACAGAATTCCTGAGTAGCCTATTCCATTACTTCGTTCGTATCAGCCGTTGTGAGTACTATGTAATCGAAGATTCCTCAGACGCCTAAAGGCATCATTGTCAGTTCAGCCAAATTCGCGACAAATGAAGACAGACAGTTTCTTTTAAAGACCAGTACAAATCCAATGTTTGCCTGCTGAGTTCACTTGAACAAAAGGAAGAAGCCTTGATTACATCAGTAACATTTCTAACAGCTGAGTTGTTCATCTGAAGTGGTTTCAATCAAATTTTTCTTTGTTTTTAGCATTTAGGGCATTTTTAAAGCATTTTAAGAGCATTGTATAGATAATTTTTTGCAATGTTTTAGGTCATCAAATCCGCCCCCTAGTTATTACGAAACCAATTTGATATTGTACAATTAAGTTTTTTATTGCAAGGAATATTAGTACAGTCGGCAATGAAAACTGTTCATCCGTGTCGAATCACCGAGGGCACCTCATTCACGTGCTATTCAGTATGTACAATTTCTGTTGGTACAGCTGACATCGTTTCAAATAAGTACTGATTTTCATTGTTCGATATTGATATGTTTTAAAAACAATTTTATCTTGTCCGATCGTCTTTGTAGGCTGCTTACTTACGTGTCCGGAGACGGTGAGATGGCTCTTTAATAAAGCAGTCCTATAATGTAGTAGCTACCAATTGTAACGATAAACAACAGCAAAACTGCTGCCGGGGAACTCAACTATATGATGCACACACAAACATTTTGTATTCAAAAATCAAATCATATACATAGAAACACACAGGTGAGTATAATAGGTACAAGTAAGTATAGGTCTATACTTAATTTATTAATGAAAATAACACATTTACCCATAATACTCATCAAATAATGAAGTATAATACTTTCGTATGCATTCCTATGAACCTGTATTAAGTATTGGTACTTTCGCTGCAAAATGAGCTAATATAACTTCATCGCATACATTCTTAATATATCTTTCTCTATTACACTCATTGAAAATTTTGTAATAATTACGATTCATATCTTTAGAGTTACTGGGTAGTAAATCAGTAGTCAGAATTCAAGATTTGTGAGTCCTTTATACCAAAAAATTGATTGACAGCAAAACGTTCCGATTGTGGTCAACACTAGCGATGATCACAGTCCGTTCAGACGAGTTTCTGTAACATTGATATTCCTCGATCGATCAGAATTAACTCGAGACCCTGCGAGGTAGGCACCGATACTTAGATTTTGGGGGGAACTTTACAGGAAGCCAAACACCATTTTCAAAATTTTCTCAAAAATGCCTCCAAATTTTTTGATTAAAGTTTGTCCTTGAAGACTGTTAAGAAAATGGTAAGAATATTTTCTCTCGGATAGTGCTTAAAAATGCTTAGACGCTTAAAAATGTCGCAAGTCTCATTGAGTTGAAGACTCAAAATTTTGAAAATTGATCACTACTGAGTGAGCTCACTACTAAGCGCATGCTCTCCAGGAAGGTTCAAGCAGGATAAAGAACTTTGCTCAGAGGAAATTTAATTCAAAAAGTTCGATATTTGTTTCTCTCAGATGAAGGTTTTAATGTTGGGTTTGCGTGCTTAATCTCGCTGCATAGTATACTCTGATGTCTCAGAAGGGCAGACTACATGCCAGTATTTTGGAAGCACATTGTAATTTCTTTACATGTTGTTCAGGTGTAAAGTGACCGTCCAAATAAATACCATTCTGCCCATCTAGAATAATTACTGTATCCTAATTGGCCAGGGTCTTCGTGTAGGTGAGTAACTCTGCAGTCACGTCCGCAAACATATTTCAGAGACCCTAATATATTCCATAAAAAGTTGAACTTCTGCAATTTTGGAAATTTGTGTAGTTTTAATGTAAATCAGAACTATACCACATTTATAAGCGCAGTTTGTTATATTCCAGCAAAATATATTTAGAAAAAATATCTAGCAGTATTGGGAAAATCTCGTTCATGGTTTCTTCAAATATTGTTACGATTTGATTCAACATTACGCAAACCTACTCATATTTTGAAAAAAACAACTGTGTATGACATTGTTTAAAGATCTAATTTTGAAGAATAGATTTAAGTACGAAAAATCTCTGGCGTGAATAATGTAGTTGTAAAAGTCAAAATAATTAAAGAAAGTACGATTTTCTATTGCCAATCCACATTGACCGAACAATTACGGCAGGAAGACGGGCATTGTAATAAGAGATGGAAAGTCAAATGATTGCTATATGTTTCGATCTCTGCTATGAAGATTATTGCAAAGGAAACTGAGAAATAATTTGTTTAAAAACTAGCATGTGAAATGATAAATTAGAAGTGATTCTGGTACATTTTAAGCCCTTTTGAGAACTGTGTCGAAAAGTCTTTGAAAACGCCGTTCAAAACTACCAGGACTCTCCAGTGACTGTCAGGTTCAAAACACAGATGTGTTGGGCAATTCCCATTTCTTGCGGAAAGTATTGTAGAAAGAATCACAATGGAAAGCTTTTGCCAATGAAGCTAATTACAACGTGGAGATGGTTTGCAGTTGTTCCGGCAAATTATGTCTCCAGCCGTGGCGACATAAACAACGATTACAACAACGCGACTACTACTACTACTAACACAAATAATAATAATAATAATAATAATAATAATAATAATAATAATAATAATAATAATAATAATAAAAATAATAATAATACCGAGCGACGTGGCCCAGTGCATAGCGCTCTGACTTCGCAGTCGAGAGGGCCGGGTTCGAGCCACGGGCCGGTCATCCTACCCGGTGTTTACGTGGTTTCCGTAGGACACATAGGCGAATGCTGGGATGGTTCAAAAAGGCCAGGATCACCTCTCATCATCCAATCACCTCATAATTCATAGTTCAAAGCTTAACAACCTTGTCTTACCAAGGGACACAGCCGAAAAGCTGATCCCAATAATGGCACATGTTAATCTCTCTCCAGGATAGTATGTGACGTGGCTCAAAAGAGAACGTGTAGAAACGTCAGAAATGGCCTATACGCAAATAATAATAATGATAATAATAATAATAATAATAATAATAATAATAATAATAATAATAATAATAATAATAATAATCTCTAGCAAATATAGAAAAAAGTTTGAAACTGATGAGGTAGTTACACTTGAAAAATTTAAATTTATTTTCGAAAGACACTGCATGTAATGCAAATGAAAAAAAATGTAATGCCCAATGGTTGCTAGTGATGTCTGAGCGGCCGGCGGGCAGGAGTCGTAGGTCTGGGGCGAGCCCTCGGGCCTGGGCAAAGCAGGACTCTTCTTCCTCGCGGCTGCGTGGGGATTTCGGGCGGCGGGCCGGGCGCCCAGCATTCATGATGAGCGCCGCGTGACCTTGCTACTGCTAGGCCCCCGCTAGGCTCTCACGCTTCTCCTCGGCCAGCGCTAGTCGCGTGCGCTCCAGGAAGCGAGCGTTTAGAGTAATGACAGGAAGCAAAGAGCGGCGGACGCCGGCGAGCACTTACCGCCACTGCCGCGTTATAATGGATTCCTTTCAACTAAATTTCATACCTTCACACCTGACGCAAATTGCCTTACGATGCCAACGGTATTTTGCGGCTTGTTGATTTGACCAAGGGCTGTTAATCACTACGCAAAAACTGAACAATGTTGCTGAAACGTACAATACAAAAAATTGCTCCGTAATTGATTTTTAATTTAAAAAATAACATATTACCATATTAGTGCTGTTCGAATATGCAATACATGCAGGGTGACTATAAATGAGAGGGTCTTTTATTTTCGTGCTGAATTTTTGGTCGCAGTTTGCAGAAAAAAGAACAATTATTTCTCAAAATGTATTTTATTTTTTAATTCAATTTTATAGTAAATAGTGTTTCAATCCGATACCCTAAAGATAAAGAGAAGGTTGCTTAAATTAAAAAAACATAATAAAGACATTCAAATTAAAATCAATTTGTAGTAAGGCTTTACATGCACGTACTATCAACCAATTAACCAACCAAAATTGCAGAAATAAATAAAGAACAAAAAATAGCATACAGTACAATTAGTATATCATAAGTAACATAGTAAACAGCTTCCTCCCCAAATAGCATATACATGTTTTACTACCATAAAGAAACAATTTTCTCTGGTAACTGGGAGATTGCCCTCAGGATCTAACCAACATTTTTCTGATGATTTGGAGTAAAATATAGAAAAAAGTACAGTCATATCCATCACTACCGCAGCTTTGCGTTTGTGGTCAGGACAGGTGAAAAGTTTTTTTAGAAAGACCGAGTTACAAAATTGTAATAGGTCCAACAGACTGTGACTTTTGTCAAACTGTGGCTTCATTGGACCAACTAAAGGATACAATATATGTGACAATTTAAGTAGCAGGTTGCTAATATCTATTTTACTCTGAAACGTACTAAATTTTCCACAAAAAGGTTAAACTTCGCGCAATTTTTTAAAATGTTTGCAATTTTTTTACTGACACGAAAGTTACCCCACATGTTGTATCTCGCTTGTAATTTTCTAAGATCGTGAAACAATAGAAATTGACGTAGTTTGATTCTTTCTTTTATTTGTCTTCATATTTTCTTTAGATATTATACTTTCTTCCAAAAGAATAGACTTTGTTGTGGGATTTGAAAATCAGCACCATATTCAAAAGCTCTTATAACATTTTTTCTGCGTATTTTACAAGATACCTTATTTTTAGACGATAAAAAATATTTTGTTGCCATGGTATGTGAAAAATGAATTTGTGCTACTTTTCGCGTAAGACCCAAAATAACGGTCTCGATATAGTTTCAATTTCGTTATGAACTTCTGTGTGGTCTGAAATGTGGGTGGAAATGTATGGGTTTCTGTAAAACTGATCTGCGTCTCACAAAATTCACATGTTCGACTTCCATTTGGGAGTTTTTAAGGACACATGAGCCCATTTTGAGAAGAACATGGCCAGCAATTCAATCGAGGGATAGCTGCAGAAAACATGACCTGAGTAACTAATGGTCAATCATCAGAACAAACTGGCAAAAGTACGTCGGTAAATCATACATGTCGGTCATAATGTTGCATTGTAAATTAATAGAGAACTTGTGATAGACTCAGCATAAAAAGTTCGTGTTTTAAAAAAATGTATTTGCTTAGTTTAAAACCACAAGCACTTTACCTTTGTTGATGCAACATGGAATAATACTGAAGCGAAAAACGCACAGGCACAAAAATAGGTAAAAATCAAATTATATCCTTTTTCTGTTGTTCCAAGGTCATAAAACTTCGTCCGTGAGCAAGGATTTGACGAATATTTTTTTCTCTAGTATGCGAAACATTCCTGAAAATAACGCACAATTGTCATTTTCGGGTACAATGTAGACGCTAGTGTTTTTCACACAAGAACACACGGACGGACCAACTTATGGACGAATAGACACAAAAATCGGTACCTACGGATCCCCAATTCATGAATTCCGACAACAAAAGTACGCGAAAAAGTAATTCAATATGTACAGGAGCAAGAAAAATCAATTTTTATGGTGTCGTGGTCCCACAAAATATATTTTTCCTACGATCGTATACAAATGTGTATTTACTCGTTCTGCTACGCGTGCGTGAAGTTAATCTTTTCTTAAGGCGTCTGAGAAACGTCACGTGCAGAAAAAGGATTTTTTACGGTGACGTCTCGTCAAAGTGTGAAAAAAGACTTTTACGGACGGTGGGTAGGTTAAAACAGAAGAAAGAAAATAAAACACGCATTAAAGACAAAACAACTAATAATTTGATTATCATTAAACTCTTCCTAATAATAATATTGTTATAATTAACTATTAACACATATTTAGTAGGTAACCCTCGTAATATGGGGAACGTTGTACTTCGTACTATGATGAACATCTCGCAGTCGTACACCAATTTCTAATCTAAAGATTTTTTTTGTAATTACCATTGCATAATTCGGATTATCAATTACATACTGTAGTGATCGCAAATTCGAGCAACTCCTGTGGATTGAATGTCAATACCGCTATTTTCCATTTTCAAATCAGAAATTTTAACCATGATGAACCAGTTCCAGAAATAGAAACTCGTATGAGACAGCAAAGCTTCACTACCTTATGTCACATCAATGCCCTCTGGTATGTAATTTTTGACGAAAATCAGGCTCCCTTTCGATTAAACCCTGAGGAGTTTTCGATTTGATTTATTTTCGTCACAGAACAGTAAAAATTATGTGACATATTCTGCGCGCGTTTCCCTGAGCTCTAGAATCCCTTCGCCAACATTTCATTATTCATAGAGACACATTCCTAGATATTTCTGCAGATATTAAGTTTGGCAAACGAACAATACATTCGTTTTTTTTAGTATTGCTGAAACAATTAGCACCCGACACACTACTCCTCCCACAACTACCAAACGGAGACAACAAAAAACGAGCTACATTTATGTCCAGTAACAAAACAAGCGCCCACGCAACATTTGCTCAGTGGAAACTGAATACAAAATCTGATTGATGGATGTCCCAGAAGCCGAAGTACATTCCTTGTTACATGGATATTTAGTATTTTTAACATTACACAATACAAATGTTAAAAGTTGCATTATATATCATTGTTAACATAAATATTAGTTTTCTTTTTGATGATCAGCATAGTCTCTAATCATGTAGACACAATTATGCAACAAAAAATGTTTAACGTGGCACCTTAACGTGTGTATCCATTTTAATTAATTAATGTTATCTGGTAATGCGTTGTAAAATAACGTACATGTATTATATATGGATTTCTTGTAGTGAGTAGTTGATACTAACTTCTGATGAATATGATTCCTAAGACGTGTGTTGTAATTATAAATATCTGTATTGCATGAAAATGATCCCACCTTTATGTACGTCAATTTTGACGTACCTAGCTCAATGAAGAGAAGTGCATGTAAGAATCGCGATGATGGCATTTGCTTTATTATTTGTACATTTTTCCTGCAATTTAGTGTCTAGATAAATGATCTTTATCAGAATATTATGCCATATTTCATATGGGAATGTAAATAAGACATTCGCAAAATACACACAATGAGCTGCATAAAGGCTGATTGAATTTGAAAGAATTCTGAATGGTAACATAATGAAATTACTTTAGTGTTTAATTCAGTTATACGGATATTCCATTTGCGATTTGTCTGAATTGAGAGACCAAGGAATTCTGTTTCTTTAACATCAGCCAATTGCATATTGTTCATTTTCAATGGCGCATGCCTGTTTGAAATGCGAAACTGCACAGAAACCGTGCAAAAAATTAAACGAAACAAACTATTATTGTAGTTTTATACGATCGGAGAAGCAAATGAGTCTATTTCGTGGGTGAAATGATCTTTTTGCTCGATATCGATGGTTTCTTATTCTTGATCGAGCAAAGAAAAAAAAATCATTTGACGCAATTAAAATAAAGTAACCATTTTGGTCGCAAAATTGGAACTTTTCTCTCCTGCTTTACATAATTACCACTGTATTACTAGCAGTATACAGAAAGTAAAAATGAAAATTGTACTGAAATGGAAGGTAATATATGTGATAGTACAGTGCTCCTTCAAACGTGGATTTAGTTCAATGAAATAGAAAAGTATTTTCATTTTTCTGTTTAAGGGGTGTTTAAACAATAAGATTCTATAGAGTGCTACTTAATGTTATTCAAATTAATGTCTGAACCATCAATTGTTTAGTGTGCACGATTCCTGTTATTTCGAGTTGAATCATTTGCAAGAAGATTGTTTTAGACACGAGGGTGTCAGGAGGTTTACAGTTTAACACATAACGAGGCCAGGAAACACTTCTTTTAGGACTGAAAATACCTAGTTCTTTGCGGGTTGCCGTTGGAAACAAGACGAGAGAGTGTTAGGGCAATGTTACTCTGAACATCAGAAACTGTGCAAGGGGGCATGAAAACCAAGCTTTTAGAACTCGCCAAAAATATCATTGCATTGCTCAAAACAATATTTTCTTGAATATAGATCACACTAGTAGAGGAGTGACTCAAACCGCGTATATTGATGAGTTAAAGCAATGGTTTACCGAGCCTTTCAAATACTAGTAGTGTAATTAAATACACAAACTACCGAATCTTTCCATGACTGTTTTCGCATCACATAGACGTACTAAAGCCCGAATATTTCTGAACTGTATGTGAGAAATAGGATAAACATTCGTGTACCATTACAAACCTTGACAATTGCAGCGCAGTCCTAAAACAATCTGACTTTTCTTCTTCTTCCGAACAGATCGTTCTATT
This sequence comes from Gryllus bimaculatus, assembly GCA_017312745.1. NCBI lineage: Eukaryota > Metazoa > Arthropoda > Insecta > Orthoptera > Gryllidae > Gryllus > Gryllus bimaculatus. Next base: position 3,790,610 of record BOPP01000111.1, on the reverse strand, counting down.
CGCTTGAAATGTATTAAAATATCATTGATTGCTTCAAAACTTTTATACACTCGTTCAATGAACTTGATACCTCAATTCACATAAAATAGGAGTTTTCTTTTCCCGTGATGAAGGGAGTATCTAATTGACAGCCAAGCTAAAATTGATTCCTTTCATGACGAAAGCCACAAGAAGCGACGAATCATATCAATGTGCACTATGTTTACATGAATATTAATAGCATACACTACGTAATGAAATGATTGCAGTAGAAAATACTTGGTTCTAGTAATTATTGTCCCAGTGACTTGCGCATTATCTCAAAAAAAAAATTCCACAAAATGCTGTTTGTCATTTTTCATCTCAATTCTCATCTTTTTCAGTTATTTGCAATGCAATCATGAGTTTGCTTAGCTGGCGTTTATGGAAGCAAGGTTCCTGTGTTGGTAAATACCTAACACTGCGTCTCGCGGTCACACGACCCGAGAGACGCAAAGAGTTGTACAGGAGACGTAGGAACTTTAGTAAATTGTTTCACTTAGACCAATGAAAACAACTAATATTAATTGTAAGTATGATATTTAACTGAAACGTAATACATGGTGTGCCAACCTCGTTTCTACACCAGTTTTTGGGAGATGAGAGAAAAGCATTAATGGGTTGTCGCGCACTTGGTGTACATAAAATGAAAAGCCTTCGATTCACGGTAGCTGATATAAAATGACACAGCAGATCCATAGAGAAGAAAGGGTCGCATAGTTAGCATCTGTGCCCACGCAAGAGTAAAGATGGGTGGCAGTTAGGTTTCTCAAATACATTTCTGAAACTACAATTCTTTATATAAAAGAAAATTCTAATAAATTAAATACGGTACAAATTGTTTTCCACAATGGTGTGACTTGCACAATGGTGTAATAGCTGCCTGACTATTCAGACCTGATGAATGAAAATGACGAAACAATAATTGCTACAGTGAGCCACATCAGTGTCTCCATACGCTCGGTGAGTTCGTAATTGGTCAAAAACGATATATTATGAAAAAACGGACATTAAAAAAAAACTGTCTGAAAACAAGTTGAACGTTTCTCCATTTTACGATAATGGCAAGACTAATTCAGATACTTATGACATTTTATCAAAGAATCGGCTATTTCTATTATTCTACGATATTTTATGTTGAAATTCCGGCCATACGGCCACTAACTCCTGTCTCTTTCGCGAATGAAAGTTAGTCACATGGAAGTTAAATTGGGCAACACAAAAGTCAGTACAGCAGTTAACATAGGCAACAAATGATAGGCAAAAACTTTCAGTCTGGAGAAATATGATTTTGATCTTAATTGATGGTAGTAAAAAGAATGTTTTCATGCTTTTGTTTCTTGGGAAAATATATGAAGTTTCATCGCGAACAACTGCTTCAAACATTTGCTACCTCAATACTATGAGCTAATTTTCAGATATTAGTGATGGTGATTAGTGGTTTGTGTTCGTTATATTGTTAAAAAAGTTTTGTGATAAATATTATTAATTATAAATAGTGATCAATGGTTTCTTGGTTTTATATGCAAATTCATAATTTTTGCTAATTGTTACGCGAAAAATTATCACATTTATCAAATAAGCCTTCTATAGATTTTTCCCGGCAAATGTTATTTTTCACATTTTTTCATGTGTGCAGTTTTCTGTTATTTCTGGAGATTATACCAAGTTTTGGAAACAAATGCCTACAGGATTATGATACGTTTTAACAATTTTTACATTCCTCACACACGCATAACAAAAAATGACTATACAAAAATAAAAAAAGTCAGAATATTTGTTTTTCTATCGACAATTGTTTTGTTGACGTTGTGATTCAAACTAGTAATAAAGACAAAAGCGCAATTAAACATTTTTTTTTGTTTTCTGCATTCCTTGTTCGTAAAAAAATATAGTCGTGTTTTCATGTATATTTTAAACAGCATATTTAAGACATATTTTTAAAGATTTTTAGTGCATAGGATATGTCATATTTTAGACAACCTTAATGCATAAAAATCCAGGCTCTAATGATAAAAGTCCATTGATACTGGTTAGGAATAATTGTGAAGTATCACTCATATTAGTGAAGCTGCTTGGTACTTTGACAAGCGATCAAAAATGTATATTTCCCCTTTTAAATCTCAGAAGTGAACACCTTTGAACATATTAATTTCTAATGTACAATTTTCTATGATCAAAACATTTAAAAAATATATATTAACAATAATGCCTGGGCATTCCTACCTTATTGATTATCATTTACATCTTACGCTATTAACACGTGATTGTATTTCTTACAGCAACGCGAAACTGCCCATTAAAGGACAAATATTGTATTGTAGAACGTATTGTACTACAACGTATTGTAAATACAAATTGAACAATAACATTCAACTAGGCATGTTATACCACGCAGGAAATAACATGCGTCGAGGTCAAACCACTTTTGAATGAGATTCTTTCCTGACTCACACCCAAGAACTGTGCACTATTCATTCTTAATGGCGGTGACCTTAACTGCATTATTTTTTCGGTTTAATTTACAAAGTAGTCACTTTCGCAAGTGCCACCGAATTGAAGAAAAGCGTAGTGATAATTAGTGCTTCTTGAAAACAGGAGCAACTTGCACTAAAACCGGAAGATCAATCGTTCCCTCCACTTTCTTTTCTCCCTGGTACTTTTTCCAACCCTTCAGGGGATGTCAGCGTCGACTACCCACGCCGGGTACCCACTAAGTCCCTCATGGGAACACATATTAACTTTTTTTTCCTTGGACAAACTTGGGGGCTCGTTGATCTGCGATCAGCAGGATCACAAGTAATTCCGCGACAACACACATTCGTGAAAGTCAAGGACAAACAACCATTTATCTCTATAAACTTCATGAGCCCACGACCCTTGGGACCGAGGCGCAGAGTCGGCACTCGCTCGGCCATCCAGGTCGGCGCTCCCCCCTGCGTCCCGTGGTAGGTAAAATAGCAAGGAAGCGTGTGGGGCACTGACCTGCACGTACTCCGCGCAGATGTCGATGGACGAGACGAAGGAGCAGACGTTGTCCACCGTCCAGTGGGCGACGGCGGAGGCCCGCGTTGGGAGGCCGCGCCACCCCGCACCGGCCGAATCGGCCCCCGCGCACACCCCGACATGCCAGCGGCCAGCGTGCGGCCCGTACGCGTCGGTGCGAGTGACGGGTGACGTGCGCGGCGGGGCGGCGGCTGCGGCCGGGGCGGGGGCGGGGGCGGGGCCGGGCGCGGGGCGGCGGAGGCGCCAGGGCGGCAAGCGGCGGTTTGCCGCCGCCCCCGCCCCGCCCCCGCCGCCGCGCCGCCTCCACGGCCGGCCGACCCGCCGCCCGCCAGCAGCCGACTCCACCGGCTTGCGGCGACACACTGCCCACCCGCGCTTCGCCCCAGCCGCGCTCCTTGGTGGAGCGCAAGAGCGTCCAATCCATCGGCCATGTTGAAGCACCGACCTCGCTTTTCAACAGCGCCGTCACTCACACTCACGCTTCCTGTTCGTTCGCCACGCTTTTTGCTGTAGCTCGCCCAACGGAGCCCGCGGACAGGTCGCAGAGGAAGGCCTCGAGGACGAGGAGGCGAGGCGGGCCGCTTGCGGAAGCCCTTGCCAGGCTAACCGTCTCGAGTGCTGGATCTCGACTTGCGCGTGCGCGGTGCGCACCAGCCCGAGCTAGCGCTGCGTCGACCGCATGTTCGACTCCATGGGCGGAGAACAGCGCCCGTGTTGGCCGCCGCCCGGCGCCCAACCGACCGCCCAGCGTGTACACCGCGCCTCCTGCGCGTCCACGCCCGACGGGGACACGCGCCGACGCCATCTTCTTGTCGCGGCCGTCGTCTTCCGTCCGGGCCGAGCCGGAGCGCGCCAAGGACGGCGGCGGCGGAGGCGGCGCGGCAGCCCGCGGCGGCGACCCGAGCCCGGCCGGCCCGCCGCCCGGCGCCGCCCCGCCGCCCCCCACCGCCGCGCCCCGCGGCCCGCGCCCGCGCCGCCGCCCACCGCGCCCGCTTCGCGTGGGCAGCCGACGCCCGTTCAGCGCAGAGCCGCCCGGCCCCATCAGCGACAGCAGCGGGCCCGGGCCCGCCTTGAACGGGTTGAAGCGGCTGTCCAGCCCCACCGGGTAGCCGTTGCGCGCCGACGGCCCGAAGTAGCTGCAACAGCCGCGACGCACCGCCATTACACAGGGCCACTCACACTGCATGCTGTTGGGCTACAACACTACGCAAGACGTCGACACATGCCCAGAAGAAGGCCTCGTTTCTCGCGTACCTTCTCAAACCAATTAACACTCACCAACACATTTCTTCTTAGAAATGTTTCATACAATTTGATAAAGATGATAACAGTTAACCCACTCATTCTTATTCATAACCCTTGGCGCATATTCTCAAAAAAACATTGTATTTTCCTTTTTACGTTCCCGTAAATAGCATAAGTAAATTCTACGACCGTAGGGTTTAAAGGACACATGCGTATTACGACCTTAAAAATACCTACAATGATAATTAGAATTCGTTTCAGAATAATAAATCTCGGGATATTAAATTTATTTTGATGTTGAAATACGTATTCAAACTCAGTGCAGTATTCTGTGTTCTTCAGCAAGTAAGAAAAATCACATTCGCCTGAATCATCAGCAATCAACAAAGAAGATTTTAGAAAAACTACTTGTTTCCATAACTCTGAACTGTATAAACGTATTTTAAATTTATGAACGTGAGGGCGAGTGATGAATGTAGGAGACAATATTTTATTCAGAATAAAAAAATAAGAATTTTCCTTATCGAAGATCTGCTAAACGCAAATGATTATCTATAACACACCAGGAAAAATATCTTCCAAAATTAATTTATTGTGAAGAATCGGACACGGTAATTACACATTTAATTTTTTGGGACAATATTGTTTTGGATATCTTATTACACGATTTTGAAATTATATTGGCGCTAATTAGTGAGTGCTATCTTACGATTTGCTGTCATGGTGTTCCGACACTACGAATGACATGGCCGTTGTGATGGATGGTCGACATTACCTAATACATTAAGAATGTGCAAATGTGATGAAACCGGACTATATCCTTATACCAATTATTACAACGTATTTTATTGTCATGCCTCAAGCAGAGACTGTCAGTGTGATAATAACACCACCAGAAAGTAAATTCGTGTTATATTAAAATAATTCTTCTTGCCAAATTCCCAGTAATTGTTACTGACAATTACTATCGCATCTCCACGACATTTTCTACAGAATATGAAGTTAATGCACTACGTGAGTGATGTAGTTGCTACTAGTGTGATTCGATGGAAATCTCTCCTCCAAGCAGTTGCCCACTTCGTCACGAGAGAACAGTAGTGAAAGCGGCGCTGGAACTTACACGAACGATACACTTAGGCGCGGGAGAGAGAAGTTAATTTAACTACATATACTGTTATTATAAACATTTTCACTTTTATTTTTCTGTACACGTATTTTTTTACATAAATACGGTTCGTAAAATCAGAACACGTATTTTTTTACACGAATACGGTTGTAAATTGTCCCAGCGGCAAATACGTTTTCAATTTTTCGTCATATATTCGAAACCAGTACTGCTTGGAGCATTTTCAAGATCGCAAATTCTTGTTTATATACAAATTTGACTTCAAATACAGATATTTTGTTTAACGTTGAAAAATTATAAATTGTATCATACCCTTTTAAGATTATATTAAATTTCATGAAGTCCACACTTACAACTCAACTTCGTGTGCCACACTCTGACAAAAAATGTGGACAGTGGTGTATGAAAAATACAATATCATGTTTCTAATTCTGTTGCGAGTAAAATAACCTATCACAGGCAATATTATTCGTAATTAAGATGAAATCCTTTTATACCCTTTGATGAACAGGCTGCTGCAGCTGGTTTCGACACGCCGCGCCCTTGCTCTTAAGAGAATTGAGTTCGCCTACTACAGGTAGTTTGCTTGGCGGCCACGCGTTGCGCTGCAAGGGGCTGGCATTCCGCTGGCTTGCCACGGTGGTGCGGGGCCTGCCTGTACCACAAGTGCTACCACAAACTTTGATATCCCTGTTCTACTGGAATCGCTCTCTTTGCATTCTTGATTAATCATTTTCTGTTTCCGGGCGCGTCAACTATGATCAATCCCTTAAGTTGAGTACATTATATACCGTCGGTCCTGGGAGGAGCGATGTTCCTCCACAGCTACAACGTGAGATCCGGCGCTGACCTACGAGTACATATCGGCTTATGGGGGTTTGCCCCTCCAGGTAACTCGCCAGCGGGGCACCGCTCCAGCCCGGACAAGGACTAAGCTCATACAGGTCTCCCGTCATGTGTGCTAATGTAATGCATCTAAGTGTGCTTGAGTATTAGTATGTAAGAGGTGCGGAAGAGACAAGGATAAGGAAGAAAAGATTGTGGGCGTTCTGTGTCCTGTTTAAATGAGTAATGCCTCTGCATTCGCCTGGTATTGATTAAGGAAAACTACTGATCGGAGCGACTGACCAGTAGAATAGTAGAGAAGTAACAGACAGTAATTCTGGATTGCTGAATTCGACTTAGCTACATCTAGTGTCGAAAATTCTCCACCGTCGGGATTTGAACCTTAGGGCTTCCCGATCAGAGTCAATGCACTGGCAATCGAGTCAGAGTCAATGCACCATTTTCGGCAAAATAAAACTTTGTCAGTTTATATTGGGTCTACATTAACTGTTTTTTTAAAAATTGCATAATTTTTTACTCTTTTTCTAGATTGTAAATCACCCTCTGGACGTGTTTAAAAAGAATTGAAATTTTCATGGTTGTATCAAAGTTTTTTGAAACAGCATCTTAAGTACACATTTACCCCCGACTGTAGTCAAATGTGTACTGTGAATGGAATTCCTATATGAACTAAGAGTTTTAGGGGCAAATGTGTACAAAAGAACAGTTCAAGACCAACAAAACCTTGTATGATTCTTTTTCTGATTTTTTGGAAGGAGGGGTGCAGTCAAACATTTTTTTTCTTCCAATGTTTCTTCTTCACGTTGGTACAATTTCAAATCACTAGGGAGCGCTACCTATCATAGTATTTTTTTAAAATTGAATACACATTTACTCTCAAGTACACATTTTCCTCTCTCCACCCTAAAACATTTAATATAGTAAATTCTTCTAGCTTACTTGAGATTTCTAAGATTAACGCAAAATTATAAAATTTGCTCTCTGCGAAATATCCGAACTCTATTCACGTTGAGGTAGTTACTCGCGTTCCACCTATGACATTCGGGTTCAACGGTGTACCAAACAGCATGGCCCATCCGGATTTACGTAGCAGTTATTCCGCTGAATAGGATGATTAGAAGATTTGTGTATGGATGCTTTATGCAGATGTGAAATGCAGATGCTCGCACATCACAGTACTTTTAGACCTATGAAAGGAAAGACGTTGTTTCTTTCCCTCCCAGTTTCAGAAGGCCTTCGAAGGAAAGCATCAAGATGAGAACTCCTCCCAAGGAGACACAAAAATAAGGAACGGGAGTGGGTCCTGAAAGATGCACAAACGCTAAGGTGATATTCAACGGAACAGTATTCCAAAACCGAGCCAGAGCACCCGTCCGTGATTGAGTAATTGGTGCTTCCAGAAGTGTCAACTGCTGTGGTTATCAGTCCCGTTAGTGTCATGCATTATGTAAGTCATTGATATCCGCCCCCTTATTGCGTAAGATTCGGTGGCGATCTACACGTCGGCTTGCGGGTTTCCCCCTGTAAGTATCTCCTCAACCGTGAGAAAAACTAAACTCCCGACTGATCCCCGGCATGTGTGAAGTGCATGTAACTGTATATGGAAGGGGAGAGAAACAGGCAAGGATGATCAAGGATATTTTGCTGGCGGGCCATTTGTTAAGGAACTGCTCCGGTATTCGTCTGGTATTGATAGGGAAAACCAAGGAAAACTACCGGCGAGAGCAACTAGCTAGGATGCTCCTCCAGACAGTACATAGCTCTAAAACCTGCCGCCACCGTCGCGACTCTAACCCGAGGACCTCTATCTCAATGTCGCCGAAAGACAACGGAAACACGGCCTTTGAAGCAACTCTGCCGCCCACCTCCCGTTAATGAAAACGGAGTTATGCATTAGAATAAATGCTACCGCATTCTGTTAGTATGCACATGACATTAGGTGTCGTGAGGGACATGTTCTTTATTTGCGGAAAGTGGTTTGTAAGGTTGGTTTATAAAGGGTATATCCATGAGAAGTTAGAAATTAAATGTTAATTGATCAGGTAAATTAATAATTTGCCCGAGACTTCTCGCATCCATTGCTCAGCGGTTATGTCAGAAAGTGAAGTGTGCAGAAAAGTCGATTTCGGAGCATGATATTTGCCCATTGCGTTGTTGGGCGGGGGCTACTCACTCGTGTCCCCCGCTTTCTCAGGCTACTACTGAGAGCTCTCTATCGATGCAACTGGTGGGTGGTCCCTAGCTCGTTGAGCGCAGCACATCACTGCTCCCCTCTGCTTTGACTGGGCCGTGTGGGTAAGTGCGCCAGAGATTAACTCTTCGCTCACGCGACGTGTGTCATAGCGCGGGCGGCGCGCTCGGTTAGAGACATATCTTGCCGATGTGCGTCGCTTCACACAGAGCAATGATACCTCCTAACGCGAGCGTGAGTTTGTTGTCGGGCGTCGTTGCGCGCTGGCGCTGGTGCTGGCGCCCGAACTCACTCGGGCTGACTACTAAAGCGTCTTCGTCCTTGTTGTGTGCTGTGGTTGGCGAAGCGGCCCGCGGCCGTTGCGCGGCCCGCGCCGGCCGCCGCCCGCCGCCCGCTGAGCCCTTCCCGCCGCCCCGCCCCGCTCCCGCGCCGCCGCCCCGCCGTCGTCTCCTGCCCCCTCGGTCGCCGCCAGCGCGTTTTTTATCACAGTCTTCGATCTGATTGGTTTCGTGTGTTATGGCGCGGACGTGGTCTCGCGTCCGCCCTTGTCGAGCATCATCAGCTCAACGTTAATGGTGCGCGATGTAATGCATCGCGTGTGACCTCTTCGCTTCGGTCAGTCGCGCGCGTGCAGTCACCGCTCATCGCTTGTCACGAGATCTGCGCCTCCGCCTTCTTGAGCTTCTCACACCTCCCTATGAATTCGTCGCTCCTGCTAGAGGCCGACGCCGCCTGGGCCTGCACCTGGGCCTGGGCCTGCGCCAGCTCCGCGCTCGCGCTCTCCGCCTCCCCCTGCGCCTCCCCTGCAACACACCACGCGCCGCTCAACGCACCGCACCGCGCCGGCCGGCCGACCTCGGGGGACTGGGCGAAACGCCACGGCCACCATCCCCCAAGGTCGGATTGCCCGGAAACGCACAAATCCACACAATGCACTTTATTTTGTGCCGAGACGTTATTGCTTGCTATTGCCTTCAATAAGGAGCTCGATATGCGTAACTTACCTGGGTGGAAAGCATCGTCCAACAAGTCATGTCAACAACTAATTAATTAGTAAATACGTTAACACGAATAATTAAAATTAGTGATATGAAATAAAACCGTACGTAGCACGGGCGTTAACTGGCTCTAATGATCTCGGGCAACAAAAAACCTTTCGGCCAATGGTTCTCGGGCTTTTTGCCGCCACTCGATCTCTAGAACCCTTATAACACACTTGGTGCATTAATAACTGTTGACAACACTCATGAAGGGAAACTTTATTTACCTTTATTGTCTAACTGCTTAATAACGTTATTTTCCGATTCGCGTACGGCAAAATCGACTTGGTCCTATAAAACATGGACCTATAAAACTACTCGAAACCGTAAACAAAACACTGAAGTGACATGAATCAATGTGGTTGGTGCTTCGCATTGTGCTAGTGATCCCAATTCCTGTAACGTCTATGAATTCTTGCTAAAATAAATGTAAGCATATCCAACAAATGTGTCTTCGTAGTACTAATTTCAAAATGACGTCGGGTCCTATCGTCGTCGCGTCCGTTTCCATTTCATTTTTTCGCCAGAGACTCACTTTCTCTGCTAGTTTCGTACAGAACTACTCTCTACGTAATTATGAAATACGATTTATCCAACCATTTAAAAATTGTGAAATTTGTTCTGCCGCAGTCTTATTCAAAAACGTTCAGTAGTCACCCTTTTTTGCCGTGTATATTTCACGATGTTTATATCCAACCCCATGTTCTCCGCAAATTTTCAAGGGATTCACCTATTCTCGACTCTCCAACTTTCACTTCCAACACGTTTAATTTATTTTCTGCAATTCTCGAACGAAATTTACTTCAGAGAAACAAGCAAATCTCGATATAAAGAACAAAACTCTACTGACAAAAGTTGAGGGGAGGTAGAGAGGAATGAGATAATTATTTTACTTTTTACTCATACGTTACTGCTTGTTATTCCCTTCGATAACTTGTCTGGATCGAAAGGATCCTGATTACGATGGAAACAGTTGAATGATATTACATGTTGTCATGTAGAGGGAATAACGACAGAAATTATGAAACGGAATTTTGGGGGGGAAATTCGAAGAGGCAAACCAAATCAAGTTAACATCTAGTTAATTAGTAAATAAGTAAATCTGAATCATTAAAAACTCCGCCTGCGGTACTTGCAGGGTGCATCGAGTAGCTCAGCAATATCGTTGCCCGGATAAAGGAGGAGAGTTATCAGATGAGGCTAGCGACCTACCCGATGTAAAAAAAGTTAGAATGCTCATAGTACAAAGGATACGCCTCGGAACATAGCTGACAACAATAAGATGAACATGGCACGGAAAAGGACAACGAATTGGGAAAATGGAAACATACTGATATTGGGAACATGGAACATTAGATCAAGGAATACAAGTAATCATGAAATTTTAATGGAACTCCACAGACACAAATTAGATCTATGTTGCCTCTCAGAAACAAAGAAAAAGGTAAGGGTATGACACAATTACATAATTATACACTTGTCTACAGCGGAAAAGAAATTCTCTAGATCAAAGGAAGAAGTAGGAATCATAATAAACAAAACATCTAGAAAGATAGTAGACTATATGTATAAGTCAGAGAGAATCGTTACAATAAAATTAAGATCAAGAACAAAACCAGTACATATAATATCAGTTTATGCTCCTGACAATAATAAACATATACATGAAAGATAAACATTCTACAAAGACCTACAACAAGACATCGACCAGATAAGTCCAGAAAGTAATTGTAATCGCAGGTGACTTTAACGCAAGAATTAGAAATGACGGTATACCTGGCATAAAAAAAATAGTTTTAACGAAGCACCCCTGGACGAAAGCGAAGAAACGCTCATAGAGTTTTGCCTAGACAATGAGTTAAGGATAAATAATACCTTATTCGACCATGAGGATCAACATAAATACACATGGGATAATACCATAGGACAGCGATCTATGATAGACTCTGTAATAACAAATAGAATGTATCATCCATCAAGCATCTTGGATATAAGAAGCCTAATAAGCGCAGATATTGGCAGGGACCATAATTTGGTGCTACCCAAGCTAAGAACGATATTAAAACGAGAAAAAACAATACTGAGAGACAAAATGCCAAAAATCAATATCCAATCCCCGAAAGATCATTCTACACAAGAATTTAACAAAAACCACTTGAAAGAAAGAATAAAAATAATGAGATTAGGGAACAAGACGACATTGAGGTAGCTTGGGGAAAAATAAAGCCAATATACAGCAATATACATATATCGGCAGGAAGCTTCAGGAAAAATCTGTAGAAAGAGACAACAGAAACGATTCAGGAAAATACCATGGCATACAGAAGAAGTCAAATAAATAACTGGAGAGAAACCGCAAGCATTTCTCAAATCCAAGCCATCACAAGACTACGAAGAATACAAACTCATAAGAAACAAATAAAATATTATTATCAGGAAAATAAAACAAAATTATTGGGAATTCTTCACTGCAAGGCTCGAACATGACTTCTATGGTCTGCAAAAGCAGATATGGCGTTTTATAAGAAATGCACGATCCGAAACAAATAAATTAATAACTACAACAAAAATCAGCAAGAAAATGGTGTGAATAATGTGGAATAATTTGAATTCTGTTCAATAATGACGAACCTCCAATACTGGATATTGTCGACACATTCACCCAAGAATTTGAGATTTTAGAGAAACAGATAATACAAAAAAATAACAATGAATAATGGCATATATAATGAATTATTGAAATATGGAGGACCATTACTACAACAAGAACTAGTCAAGCATATTTAAACAGAGCAGAAAATCAGAGGAATGGAAAACGAGCACTCTAATCCCCCTTTTCAAGAAAGAGAGAAGTTAGGCCCACATAACTAGAGGAATCAATCTTCTAAATACAACTCTCAAGCTACCAACAAAAACTATCACACAGGTATGGGAAGACTTACTAGAATGGAGAGAAGAACAGAAAGGATTTAGAAGAGGAAGATCATGTAATGTCGCGACATTAGACTAGTTAAGAAATCTCTGGAATTCAATAAACCTGCTTATATGTGCTTTGTAGACGTACATAAGGCATTTGACAGCATACGTGGTAAGATTATTGAAGAAAGAAAACATTCCATACACTCTTATTAAACTTATAGTGGATATATACACATATAACAGAATCAAAGTAAAACATAACGGACAAATATCTCAAGCCATAGTTACAGGATTACAGCCCAAGGAATTATTACAGGGAGACTCACTGAGCCCGATACTGTTTAATTTGATAACGAAATACATTTTAAGAGACCTTGCCAACAAAAATGGATATCATTTTGCACCTCATAATATAAAATCCACATGTTATGCAGATGATACACTTTTAAGGGATAGTTACAGGAAACGAAGATGATCTACAACACCTCTTATTCCAACAGTTTAAAACATGCCAAACGTACAACATGATGCCATTACGATGCAAATTAGCTATGAAAGACCACTCACTAGAACAAGTGATGGAAATAAAATATTTAGACATAGTGATAACCAATAATGGTAGATCTCGAAGTGTGGCAACGGAACAAAGTATAAAAACTTATAGAATAGCAGGCTGGGAAAACCCATATCTTAAAAAAGAAGCTAAGGTTAGAATATATATATATATATATATATATATATATATATATATAAGGCAGAAATTAGACCCATACTGTCATATGCAGCCGAAACCAGAGCAGACTCCAAGACAATATGTCAAATCATGGAAGTATCACAGATGCGAGTGTTGCGAATAAAAATAGTAAATAAAACGCTAAGGGATAAAGAATGGAAGACTAACATACAACAAACCTGCCAAATAGAGATCATATGAGACTGGATCCGTGTACGAAGAAGGCAATAGAATGACCACAAAGACAGAATGGAGGAAGATAGGCTGATGAAGGTGGCAAGAGACAGAAGACCTGAAGGAAGAAGGGTGGGTCGTCCAAGAGCACGATGGAAAGAAACTATATAAATTTATGGTAGTCCGAACAAAGGAGAATTTGAATTCGTGAAAGTTGTTACATGAAACGTCAGTTATTTTCAAATACATTTCCTTTGTTTAAAAAGACAAAATACAGCCTAAAAGGAAAGAAAAAGAAGAATCATTAAAATTGAGTAAAAAATACAATCGTGTGTGTACAACAGGCTTTAAACTGGCTCTAATGATCTCGGATGACTGAAAGCAGTCAGATCAAAGGCCCTCGTTTACATCTGGATACCGTAAACAAAACACTGAAGTGACATGAATCAAAATGGTTGCTGGTTCGCACATTGAGAGTGATCCCAATACTTGTAACTTCTATAAATTCTTGCTAAAAATAATGTAAGCATATCCAACGATCCTTAGAACCCGTGCTGCATAAACTGCTCGATCATTAGCTCCCTTGATGCATTTTGTTAATCAACCAAAACTTGATACGTTGCCTTGCCCTTCCACCATTAGACGAATTTCAGGGCCTGGTGATTTTCCAATCCCCTACTGCTTTTCACTTGCGCTCCCGAGGAACAGGGCGGAGTCGGTGACCTCCACCGCTTGGCGCTATCCGGCGTGAATTTTTGTTATGTTCATTGGCGACCTTGAACGCTGAACGAGGTGATCGACAAAGAATTATTTTCGTAAACGGGCGTTTGGGTAAAAGCAGCTTTTAGCATGAGGCCAAAGCGGCGCGACTAAGCTCTACTACACAACGCCGTGTGTGTTAGATGAAACTACTTTCTTACATGAAAGCCACATATTATTAATTTATTCACATCACTCATTACAATAACAGCAGTTATTTAAAGAGTTGTCCTTGTGATTCAATGCAAGCATTGCAACCCAATGCGGAAATGCAATGTTCTTACAACGTATTTTCATGTTTTTAAGCATTTTTACTCTTTTCTGATACGAATATTTTCACGAACTGTATACATACGCAATGTAAAGAAATAATCTAGTAGAATGCGTGTCGTTATAGCAGCGCTCAATAACCGGCAAGAAATTCGGACACTCAACACATAACTGAGAATACTGAAAAAGTCCGTGGCATTACATCAGCTCTTCTGATGTGATATGGTTCGTTCTAGAAAAAAACAAACATATAAGGCGTATGGTATCAAAACCAACTCATATTTTGTTTTACAAAACTTATGACGAATGTAGGTGGGGAGGGGTCGTTCATAACAATCCGAAGCGATATAGTTCAAATTCAGACTCTTCTAAAATGCGGCGAAAACATCACGTCCATATACAACCTATTCTTAGCTACCGCACAATCCTAGCTTCCGCCTTTTTTTTTTTTTTTTTTTTTTTTTTTTTTTTTTTTTTTTTTTTTTTTTTTTGTTTTTTTTTTTTGTTGTTGTTGCAAGGTTCGTATAAGTGCCTTTAATGCGTTGCAACTATGGGTCTAGAAAGTGGCACCCAATATTGAAGAGGTCGAAGTCGGGTTCTCAGTTGTGACACTCCTTTTTACCTTTGGACTGGGAATTGTCCAGAATAGAAAAACATATACGCGCATACACAGAAGCAACTTGAGTCAGTAAAATACATTGCTTTAAAGCAGCACAAGAGGATAATGGTCTCAAACTTAAGAAATGGCATTTGAAAATTTCTATAAACGACAAAGAAAACATTGCGAAATAGAAAACCTCTATAACTCAGTAGTAGCTCTATAACTCAGCTCAGTAAAGTAGGTTCCTGTGTAGCAATTTCCAAGAAAGATATTTTTTAATCATCTGCAGCAATTCTACCTGCAGGAATTCAAGGGTCCCCTAAAAAATTAGGAATACGGAAAACTCTTTCAAAAAACGTTTTATTGATGACAGCAAAAGTCTAGAAAAGTTTGAGTATTACTAAAATGCAATTGAAGAAAACAAAGGAGGAGGTATATATAAGATTTTTTGGAAATTGTTTTTTATTGTGGGAATGCATTTGTTTACATACAATTTTTTCCTTTCTATTTTTTTTTAATTTCACAACAAATAACCAAAATTCATATCTTGAAATCCCTTTCTTTCTTGGAAAATGTTCGATATAACTTGTACATTTTTCCATTTACCTATGTATGTATTTAAAAAAATAGTTGCCTCAACATTTCAAAATTTCTACTTGCAAAATAAACAAGTGTTGTACGAAAACCTTGTGAAAAATAGTGATAACTCAGGAACACAGCCATAAAAAATAATTTCACTTCAAATTGTGCTGTTTGAAAAATCGTTTAAAAAACATGAAAACTGAATTTTTCCATCAACAACAGCTCTTTCAAAAAATATTGAGTATTACGGGGTAAATAACTTTAAATACAAAATGAATACTCCCCTAATACTGTAACACCATATTTACGTTCTAGTGAAAGGAATTATGAAAGAAATAACGTTCGAAATAGAAAAGATTTTTGTTTCTTCTGTATTTTTTTCTTGTTATGAAACTGAATGCCGGCTTTTTCATTGCAAGTGCCTCACAAAATTTGGGAAATATAAGCATTAATGAAGTATTGATCGTTTAGTAGGAAAAAATAACATGCCTCGTATCATGAATATTATCTCATAGTCGCTCTTTCAAAATTTCTTATTCAAATATTTTTACTGTTGTTTTGTAATGGTTTACTTCCTGGATAAGAGGATATTGATTATATATTTTCCAATTAGGTCCCTAACAATTCGAAGAAGAAAAACATTTCCTCTCATTTTTGGCCGTAGTCCGTATGATATGTAAGTTAATCATACACAATGCGCTTTGTATTTCAAAACGCAATACGTCGAATTAAAAACAAAAAAAGTGAAAATTGGTAAACACTGTTTCTGAAGACCATTTTTTACAATAGATAGCTAAAATATTAATTGGATATATTTTTTAATGTGTAATTTAGCGTAACCGTTATAAACGAGAGAAAGTTCCATTTTGTAACACATTAGTTTATAACAGATCACTGATCTGCCTTATTTGACAGTGAGCTAGGCAACACACACGACTAACATGTGTTTACTCTTAAGGGTTGCGTTGCCCCTGAGAGATGAATATCCTAATTAGCTTAATTACTTAGAGGAATATAATAAAACGATTCGTTATTTCTAAACGAGATGATATTTTGTAAATACTGAAAGTAGCTAAATCTCTATTGAAACAAACGCATTAATAAAGGTTTATGGAGGAATTATTTACCCACAGGGACACATTGTGCAACGTCATTCTAACGTGATGAACGTTTCTTTCCTACATATAATTAAATAATTTCGTATTTTCAGCTGAGTGATCATTTCTAATCACTTTCATATGTTTACAGACAGAATGAATCATGTCATTACGGATCATTACGTCATCCGTAATGAGTGTTACAATTGAATCAATATTTGTCTCCTGCTTAAAGCAATGAGGTTTTCAAGCAGGAATGGTAATCTCGCAAATTGTACTGTATGCATTGAATGGAATTTTATGGGCAACTAAACTATTCATTACTTAAAACAAGTGTTCTACAGAGACTTGACTAGTAATATCATCTGCTTACATACGTAACAAGGATTATATTTTCTTTCATTTGTTTGTAAATCTAAACTATTATCAGCTGGCCAATATTCAATTTTTAATCAGCTGGATCTTCTCCTTTCGCAGTTTCAAATTATTTATTTTATTATCCATACCAATTCCAATGCTCTCAAATGGACTACTTCAACGCTTTCGGTATAACTTTGTCCCCCAAAAATATTTGTATTTGCTGGTAGAGTTTGAAAAATTCCTTCACTGGTCCATAGAAGACTGTATTGAACATGTTAGAGTAATTTGCATGCATTAATATCTTCCACAAGAGGGAAACACACTGTACATTATCATGGAACAATTGTAAATTCCGGTTTTCTTTATTTTCTGCAAACTTCTTTGTTTCCAGACCACATTTGAAGTGATAAAACCAGAGAAGAATTAAAAGTTTTATGTACACGTATGTAGAATATGAAGTGTGTGTTTCTGTATCTCTATGTTTGGCCTCTTTAGCGCAATTTCCTTCCAAACAAAATGAGGTCGATTTAGATAATTTTAAGAGGATCTTTAGTACAGGACGAATGTATTTTTCAAATACTCTCATTAATTGAAAATACTTTTTTAATATATATTATCACTTATGTCGTTATTTGGACAGCTACTGACGTACGAAAAATGCCTTGGACAGATGTTACGATAGTAGGGGCCAAGCAAATTTACAAGCAAATTGCACGAAGAAAAATCTTGTACTACAATGTATAAAGGGCCAGTAGAATGTAATCAAGAACCCAACGAAGTGTTTCATAACATTGTCAAATTCCCAGAAGTACAAGTAAAATAAAACTGAAAAGGAAACATGACAAGAGACCAGAGCGTAAAAGAATATCCCCTTCCGAAGGAAAGTTATTTTCGCACATTGGCCAAACACGCCAGTTTCGTTTCTCTGTAGATGAACGGCTTAATAGGGTTAAAGAAGTCTGTTTTCCTCCAAATGATACTGTAATATATTTTATTTCACTCGCAACTGTCAGATATGCAACTTACGAATCACGTGATAATTTTCACAAAAGAGTTGTTGTAATATAGCTATTTTGTCATAAATAGCATAATGATAGCACTTTCGCTTTCACTGAATCTTTGGGTGTCTTACAAGTAACGAAATGGGGATAGAATGTCCCAAGATGTGATGATTAGCGTGGAAACGGTTAGCTCGGCTAAATTTACCCCATTGCAGGATAATATTAGCCCAAAACATAACAAATAATTAAAATGTTAAACATGTTCTCAAAAGTCTATGACTTTACTATACAGAGTCTCGATATTTCAGGATTTGCAAGTATGAAAACAGCCAACAAACACTTCATATTAAATGCAGCAATTTTGTACTGACATAAATGGTAAAAGTATGGCTAATATCCCTCATGTGACGGTACTCTTAAATTAGCTTTTTAAGTTTTTGAAATTATTTTTTGTTGGTTTAATCATACCTGAGTACTTGTATAGCCTTACGTTAGAAAAATAAACTATAACACAAAGACTCAGTTTCACAATCACCTTCAACCACACTTTATTCCGAAATTTGCACAAAATTATCAACAAAAAATAAATTTGTGTACATAAAATTATTTCTTTGAGCTCATATTTTCAAAAAAATCAAGAATGTATCAATGTTCAGAACAATAAAAAAATATCCTTTCATAAACTACACAATATGTTTGAAAATTACCAGAGTTTATTTTTTATTCTAACATGACACTACACAAGTGTAATTTGAATTGAGAAATTTAAGAAAGTTTGACCAGAGTTTCCTGATTAAATTTCTGGTGTGTGGTGACCAATGGCAATAGATCCAAGACCACATTCCCGGAAAACCATTTAATAAAAAGTGCTTTTAAATCCTTTATTCATAGCGAAATCGCCAAATCTGGTCTAAGTGGAGACAAAAACTAACTTACAAGGCGTGCGAAAGCTTAATCATCTCTTCCGTTCATTATACTAGGTGGAATGAATGCAAGATCTTACAGCTCCCAAACTTTTAGATTACAAAAATTTTTTACGAATAATACGCAAATCCCACCCACGTGATCCGTGTAAGTCTCTCTTTATTAAGCTAGCTATTTTACCATTACCTTGTCTTTTCATATATGAACCAGTGGTTTTTGAAAAAAATGACTTAATTCAGGGCGGGAATATATTTTCAGCAGACGCCGTTGCCCATAACTACAACAATCGACGTACTAATCATCAGATAACAATATCAACAGCTCAGTACAAAAAAATCACATATAATGCATGTACATTACTTTGCAACACCTTGCCAGATGACATTAAACGATCAAATTCGATACAACAGTTTAAGTGCCAAGTAAAATATTTTCTGCTGCACAACTGTTTCTATACAATTAGAGACTATTCCGAGCATCCAAATGGAAAGTAATATTAATTTTAGCAATAACATTTAATGTATTATATACCATTTGGATTGTATAGTTGTAAAAAACTGTAACAAGTATTGTACTTCAGCTTCTGGGTCAATGACCCCCATCTCGATCGGGTTTTCGTCCAGTTTCCCCGATCCTCGAGCAAATGCTGAGATGGCCCTTTGTTTTGCTTCTGGACATAAATGTAACTTCAAATTCACTTCTCCCCATAGTACGTCACCCACAGTTTTAAACTGTTTTTGACGTAAATAAATAAATAAATTAATTAATTAATTGATTTAGATTCCGCGCTGGCGAGTAGCCCTACGCACGAGAGTGCGCCGCCGTGCAAGTGGCGCCGCGCGCGCCGCCCCGCGACCCTCCAGCAGCCAGGAATGTCCACGGCGCCGTCGCTCTCCGCGCTGCCCGCGCCCGCGCAAAGCCTGCCACCTTTCGGTAATTATATACTGCAGGGCTTCATCAAAAAATAATAGCCCAGGCCGCGACCGTTACTCGGAGAACAATGGGCTCGGAGCTGCCGGCTCCTGCTTCGTCCCCGATCTCCGCCTTCACTCTTATCTGCCGCGCTGCTCCCGGCGGCTTGTAAAAAAGATCACACACTACTTAGTCGCAATGCGGCGCAAATCCACAAATACGGGAAATGTGTCCAAACGAAGCTAGGGTTTTAATGCATGCGGTCATTAGGATCTTCAGAGAGCTCTAGCACTGAGATATCCGATGTTGTGTACATTATCGGTAGACCGGAATGTTTATCATCCACGTTTTCTCGGCCTTCTTTGAAACGCTTTCATTTCATTTTCATTTTATTGCAATTACAAGTTACATAGATCAGCACTATAGTACTTTTACATATGTAGTTTGTGGCGACTTAAAACTAACTTAATTCTAAATCTAATCAATCTAATCTAATCAAAGGTAAGGGTGTCATAACACTCCATGTCCAAAAAACAACATAATGTTATAATGTAGATATCGCTAATTACCTTTTGTAGTAGATGCGACATAAAATAAATAAATTTAAAAAAGGGTGGGAGCTCATTGAGCACCTTACGTATTCTCGAACTCAGTATGTTCAAAAATGCTTGAATTGGATACCTGTTTTTAATTCTTGAGCGGGAATCTGAGATTTGAGCAAGCTTAAAATGGGATAGTTGATCGTCTTAGTTGATGTATGAGTAGAATATGCTGGAGATCTTGGTAATGAAGGGAATAAATGTATAGAATATTGAATGTTTTGTGCAACTATAAATTTGAAAAGAAATGTGTAATGGTTGTGAGGTATTTATTTTGAGCGATTTGGATTTTGTTTAAGTTGGTTCACGAAGCATTTGACCAGATATGGAGCGCACAAGTTATAATATGTCGGATAATATTTTTCTTGATCTTTAAACAGGATTTCAAGCAAATAGCACCTCACCAGCAGACATTTGCAAAATAACGGAACACAAAAACATGAAACACAATGAAGCACACAAACTTACAAAGAAATGCGCTCATGAGAGTGTTTGAAAGAAGGGGACAAGATAGACCAGATGACAGCGGAGTGTGGGGAAACTTGCCTCTGGCAAGACACCGGAGAAGCTGTGTAATGTGATACTGTGCCAGCGCGCTACCAGACGTATTTATTTGCAGAGATGAAGGTGGAGCTCATAGCTGGACGAAGTGTCTGTGACAAAAAAGTGAATGCTGCAATCTCGATCTCTTAAAATACAATAGACTTGGTTGCTTCAGTGCTTAATCGCACTGCAAAGGGTTCGTTTATTGTACCAAGTAAGAAGAGTCAAGTCTTAAATGGCTGTGTATTGAATGAAACATTGTAATTACGCGTTGATCACGTGTAAAAAAGTATGTAATCAGAGGCTAGTATGCTGTGGAGGTGAATAGCAATCATCCAAATATACTTAATTCTTCTCTAGTAGGACTGCGTGTGTATGACATCAGTTTTGATTTGTTTGGCCAGACTGTGCAGAGTTTCAGATACGCTTTCATTATTAACTATTAATAAACAAATTCAAAAAATTATGTTTTAAAGAACTCCATTGTAATCTTGTATTACGTACATTATTGTACCAGTTTGGAAGTCATTTTTGCTAATGAAATTTTGTTTTTAGTTATTACCATAAGTATAACAATAAAAGCTGCCCTTGACTCCAGTTAGTCTATGGGTCTGTCATTACAAGTAACGACAAAACTGACAATGGAGAGGAAGGTATGGATTTTGGAAACAATAGAATCCATAGCCACGCAGTAGAATTTCCCCAAAAAGAAGCCCTTAAACTTTTGCTATTTTCTACAGGTGAATGTCAGCTTCTTACAGAATATTTGCTCAGTTTGTTTAAAAATACAAATGATGAAGGGCATTTAATCTTACATTATTTTGAGGAACTAATTCAAAGGATAATGGTAAGTATAATGAAAAATATACAAGTGATACTGGCGAGCGTGAAGAATTGTTTTTATCGTTATGTAACGATAAACGAAGAACGCAAAAAGAAGTATTTTTCAAGACATTTTCATTTCTTTCACTAAGTAACGTCCATGTGAAATTGTTCCTTTAAATTCAGCGCAAAGTAATAAATGTACAGGTTTTAATAAAACATAATTAGCCACAATAACTATTTGATTGCAGCAATCCACCCCCTAAAATACTAAATCCTCAACTTGGCCCAGGGTGAAGGGAACGGTTTGCTGCCGAACGGGGACCGCTAAAAGCCACAAGAAAGGGCCCCTTCTGCAGTGGAGATCCGCGCCTGTCGCTTCCTTCCCGTCTCGACGCTTCATCTTTGTGTCGAGGTGTTCGTCAAACATGGACTACACGAATCCTATGGCAGATTTGTCCCCGTGGCGAGGCGTGTGCGGTGTCGGCGTGGGAGCGACGGGCCGCTGGGCCGCTGCGGGCCACTTTG